>JAGFZM010000823.1:12398-35851 GCA_017657215.1 Limnothrissa miodon | reverse complement strand
CGTAAGTGTAGAAGGCCGAGTGGGACAGCGGCGCCGGCGGCACACAGGAGGCCCGTCAGTCTGAGACACAGCCTGGCCGAAACGCAGGCACCTAGTCTGAAGTGGCGTAGGCACGCCCTGACGTCCTGTAACCTCTTCGTAGTGAGCGTCGCTCTCATTGAGCGCGAGTTCAGCCTCACGCCTAAGAACTCGACCTCCTGAGAGGGAGAGAGCATGCACTTCTTCAGGTTGACTAAAAAGCCCAAATCGTGCAGGTGACGCAGTACAGTGTGAACCTGAGACGTCAAGAACTGTCTGGAATCTGCCAGCAGCATCCAGTCGTCCAAGTAATTGAGGAGTCTGATGCCCTGAGCACGTAGAGGAGCGATCGCCGCCTCCACAGACAGACCGAAGGGGAGGGCTGTGTACTCGTAAGCTCTGCCCTCAAAGGCAAAGCGTAGAAAACGCCTGTGCCTCGAGACTATGCCTATATGGAAATAGGTGTCCTGAAGGTCTATGGTGACCATGTAATCCCCCTGGCGGACTGACTCCGCCACCATACGCCCCGTGAGCATGCGAAAAGTGAGAGGTTTGAGCGAAGCATTGAGCGCTCTGAGGTCTAGGATAGGGCGAAAAGCGCCCGACTTCTTGGGCACCAGGAAGTACGTACTGTAATGACCTGCGCGCACCAGTTCCGGATCTACGCACTGAATAGCACCCTTTCTCAAAAGATCGCGAAGCTCTTGTCTGAGAGCAGGGGCCCTGGAGGGGGGCACCACTGACTCTAGGACACCTCTGAAGGGCGGGGGTGGCCACCTGAACTGCAGTTAATAGCCCTTTGACACTGTTCAAAGGACCCAACGTGACGTTGTGCACATCGCCCAATTCTGCCTGAGCAGAGAGGCTGAGTGAGGAGGCAGCAAGGACAAACAAAGTGCTATGCAGCCCCCGAGTGGCACTATGGGGGCCGAGGTCGGTGACTGAGGCTGTCCGCGAAGCTGGAGAGCGTTCGACTAACATGGCAGCAACCCGTCGTAGCGTGGGGGCTGAGGGCAGGCCGACCGTATGTGAGACCCATCGGTGCTCACACGTGGCTGGCGAGCCGCGCACATCACTCGCAACGCCCCGTCGGGCGGCTGACCTGGATCGCGCGTCAGCGACGTCGGTGGAGAGGGGAGAGAAGTTTCCCGATCGCACAATGGCAGATGCGTCTGACTGAGCAGACAGCTCTGCTCGTATCTGAGCGATGAAAAGGCCGACAGAGGCGGCGAGAGAGTTGGGGGAGTGCTTCTCGACCGTAAATGACTCTGACGCGTCGCACGCCCACTGCCCGGGGGCGAGTGAGGAAGAGGACGCGGGCGTCGCGACGTCAGTAGAGCCACCTGGGCGCCCTCGGGGTGTAACATCACGCAAGGCGCAGAGCGCGCGTCGTGCGTAAGCTGAATACGTGGTGGAGACCGGACCGGTGCCCCGGTGCGCAACAGCGCTGACAGAACAGAGAGCGTCCTCCGGCCATTGCCCCAGAGGGGCGGGAATGTGTGTGCGGGGTTCTTGTGTACAAGGCAAACTTCAGAGAGATCAGAGAGGACCGCCGAAGCGGGGGTAAACGCTCCGAGCTGGGGACTGCAGAGCGAGGACCCGTGCCTTTCAGACCACTCAGAGGCATAGCAGTCAATGGACAGGGGTCGCATGACATGCTCTGCCGCACACACGCGATCGTATCAGGATCGCTGTGGCCTCTTGCGCCGCTCCTGGCTAGTTAGACGTGTGGCGGGGGCTGCGTGACCGCGAGAGCGGGAGCGCTGCCATGAAGGCGGTGGCGCAGCTTTGGGCACGTCTGCCTTGTTCTTCTGATGCGTCCGCTGAGGCGCGCAAGCGCGCGTCTGATGCGGAGCCGGAGCGGCTGGTTGAGGCGGAGCACGCTTAGGAAGCACGGGTTGCAGGGCCTGAGCCGCCGACCTCGTCTTCTCTAAGCGATCGCGCTGAAGTTCCAGCGCCTGGCCGAACAGAGCGTCAGCGGAGATCGGAGCGTTCATAAGATGCCTCTTCTCCTTCTCTGGCATGGACGAGAGGTTCAGCCAGAGGTGCCTGTCGATGACGACCAAAGAGCCAAGGAAGCGCCCGTCGGCTTTAATGGCTGCCCTGATGGCCAGTGAGGTGAGAGCGGTGGCCCTGCGCAGCTGGTGGAGAGTGAGATCCGACGGCTGCGCTGAGAGATCCGCCACCAGTTCCTCAGATAGAGAGGAGAGGAGGAAGGTGGTGTTAAGCGCCCTAATCGCCTGGCCTGTACAAATAAAGGCCTCGGAGACGAGCTTTTTTTGAGCGTTGGCACGGCTTAGAAAGGAGCTCAGGAGGCGATGTCCAGGTGGTGGCGGAAGATGGTGCTAAGCACCCAGCGACCGCATCTTCAACGCGCGGGAGTTGTACGTGGTCAATGGCGCCCGCGCCGTCCATCGCGTAAAACGCTGTGTGTCCCTGAATGGGGGCAATGGCAGCGTAGGGAGCCTCCCAGGAGGCCTGCGCATCCGCCACGACCGTGGGGTGAGCAGGGAAGGGGAGGGCATCAGGTGAAGGCAGCGCGCCGGAGAGAGGGTCAAAACGCCCCCCCGGACAGCACTGAGGCGGGGGCAGGCCAAGCCTGTTAGCCGCCTGGGTAGCCATCGTGGCTAGCTCTGAAGCTAGCTGGGCGGCGTGGGTCTTTTGGATCGGTGGCAGATCCTCAACAGTGGCGCATCCCTTCGCGGAGAGAAAGGAGGCGAGCTCTTCCTCATCAACAGCCTCGATGACCGGGTCGTCCGAGTCGTTGACATGGAGCGGCGAAGTAGTCGCACGAGCAAAGGCAGCGCTGATGGAGCTAGCAGGGCTAGCCGGATGGGCCACGGTTAGCTGGCTAGCCGGTAGCAGACTAGCCGCTGAGAAGCTAACCGACGGCCGAGTAGCCACCGAAGACCGGCCGAGTAGCCCATCCAGGTACGAGGAAGCTCGGCCAACTGGCGGGCAGGAGGAGCACTGATGCCAACGGGGGTGGAAGCCGCCCCTGGACTGCCAGTGGAACCCACGAAAAATGCTGCTCGATTGGCAATAGCAGCGGGGGAGAGGCGTTCACAGGCTGAGCAGATATCAGGCTGCGAGAAGGCTAGCATAGCATGCTCACTCCCCATGCAAATGAAGCAGACAGCATGGCGGTCGGAGAGCGCCATGGGACGATCACAGTCGGTACAGCGACGAGTAGCCATCTTGCGTCTCGAGGTACCAGAAGTTAGGGACCGGCGTGAGCACTTTGAGCAAGACGGAATCCCTCGGAGAGCTTTGAAAAAAGCTGTTGTGGTGGGCTTTGACAAAAGCCGTTGGGTTTTAGAACTCAGAAACACACACGCAGTAGGCGAGGTGAAAAAGGCAAAGAGGACCTGAAGCGCAAGCGCAGTCAATATATAGACTTCTGACGTCACGCAGGGCTGTCTAAGTAGTTGCCTGCGCGCATCAGAGCGCTTACTGCCCTTTTTTCAAAGGGTTGGTTAAAATTGACTTCAGAAAAAGTAGGAGATGATAGGCATCATCCATCCGTACGTTTCGGCTTCGAAACGAAAGAGAACCTGATTTTATGACGCACAAAGCCAGGAGCAATTTTGGTGATCTTATGGCATGATGATTTGAATGGCTTCATTCAATATTTTTTGCTGCTTCTACACCTGTTTTTGCATCATACTCTCTAAACCTCAACATGGCTCTGTGCGAAATGATGTGCCTTTTGGTGTTTTCATTTAAGTTAGTGATACACTCACACACATTTTTAAAGCAGTGAAATATATATATCTAATTTCTGTTTTGTCATGTTATTTTCTGGATGCCCCATGAGGGGCGTTATGCTGCAGTGTTCTACCCTGTGGTGTTGCTTAAGTACAGACATACAAGATCACATTAATTTTCCATTCAGGTAATACGAAAAAGAACCAATTGCCACTATTTTCCTATTTCTGTTATTTCACCATTAAAAAAGATGATACCACATTTAAAATGACATTAAATGATGGTCATCAAGAGAACAATGGACAGAGTAAAATTAATCATCATGACCCCATAAACTAGTCATCTTAAAGGTGACAGAGAATGAAAAAAACGTTTTTACCTTGTCTTAGATGAATACCGGTCTACCAGTCTACCCACATTCAAGAACATACGAAAAGTGCTAGACATTCTTAACATCCCCGTTTCATAGAATTTCCTCCTTTAGAAATGTCTGCCAGAAAATGGCCCAATCTGAAATACGGTGTCAGGGTTTTGGGTGTTTTGTGTTTTGGTTTTGTCATGTGGTCTTGTTTTCCCTCCTGTTTCAGTTCCTGATGTCTTTGTGTCATGTGCTTCCTGTTATAGTTTCTGGTTTCTGTGGTCATGTGATCCTGTCTTGTGTCTGTCTTTCCCTGTTCACTTCCTGGTTTGTCATGTGATGTCGTCCCTGCCATGTGCCTGTGTTTCTTCCTGTCATTCCTGCCGTGTGTCTGTCTCTCCCTGTTCTCTTCCTGATGTGGTCATGTGATTCAGTCTTCCCTCCTGTTTCAATCAGTTCCCTAGTTCCACCCCTCACCTGGACTCTGTCTTGTCTTGTGATTATTGCCTCATTAGTTAGCTCTGCCTTGTCACACCTGTGTCTTGTTTCTTAATCACCTCTTGTATTTAAACCCCTGTCCTTGTTCAGTCTTTGTTGGATCATTGTCATATGTCGGGTGTCTCGTGTTTCTGCGCTGTGTCTGGGTTTAGCGTCTCAATTCTGTATGTTTGTTCTTATGTTTAGTTTTTGTTAAATAAATCAGTTCTCTTGGTAAACTACCTGCACCTGGGTCTCATCATGCCTCGTAGAGGCCAAACCCCTGACATACAGATACAAATGACGTAAAATGCCTCTCACTGCCCCCCACTCTCATTTCCGCCCTCTCGCCTCCTACAGGAAATAAATTGTAGCAGTGTTGGCGAAGTTCAAAGCAAAATGGCGAGTTGTGTTCCGAGGTGTGCAAGTGGTGTGCAAACAATACATTACATTCCAACAGAAAGAAATGCTCGAGATGCGTGGCTGCAGTTTATTTATAATAGGATTTCAACTTTCAACTTCATTCAACCGCAGACTTCAACTTTGCTCAGCCCATTTCGCCTCTAACAGTTTTATGAACCTGGGAAAATTTAAAGCCGGCTTTTCTCAACATTTGATGTGTTTGTGCTACCCTTCTCGTTTTTGTGCCACTCCAAACCTATTCCAACTTTTCTATTGACTTTCGACTTTTAATACAAAACATAAGCATCCGCCTTTGAGTGAGCCTCTGTCTATTTTGATGCTCGTATTGTTACAGTCTAGGCGAAACGGTTCTATTTTCATTCTGCTCGGGCTACCGTCAGCACAAGACCCAAACAGCCTTGGGCAGGTTTATGAAGTAGAGTAGAATTAGCATTAGTTATCAGGAAGCTTCATTAGCATTGGCATTACAGACCCAACCAATTTTTTTGTGTCTTCCTGTAACATCACAGAACAAGGATAAATACTCAGTTCAACCATTCTATGTGATCTTTACAATACTGTACATCTGTACATCTAAGCAAATTAACAAAGTTGAATGTAGGCCTCATGTTTTTTTTACACATCATATACGATACACATTTCAAGAAGATTATGTGGTCATATTTCACTGGAATAGTGCATACAGTCTGCACAAAGTCCCCCGTATTGGGTAGCTCACACTAATTGTACAATATATTTGGCACCTTATTTTATTAAATTATGTAATTTCTCTTACCGTCATTTTTGGACTATAAGGTGCCACAGAATATAAGCCACACCGGCTAAATTTGGGGGGAAATACAGATTGTTCCATGTCCACGCCACACCAGACTATTAGCCACTGGTGTTTTAATGTTTAACTACCGTATAAATGTATATAAATGTTTATTAACATTTGAGAAACAATAAATCTTTCAATCAAACTTTCACATGACAAACAGCATTTGTGCGCACATCGTGCTGCCATAGTGGCAAAGTAGTGCAGTATAACAAACAAAAAATCTTACAGTGTTTGACGAGGCGATAACGTTTGACGTTACAGCCTTTGACGAGGCGGCAGCATTTGATGAGGCGATAACGTTTGATGTTACAGCATTTGACAAGGCAATAACGTTTGACGTTACAGCGTTTGACGAGGCGATAGCGTTAAATGGCTAAAAATAATTTGTTTTTAAAAGCGCTTGCCTGTAACACTGCAGTAAAGGTGCAGTAACACGGCTGCTTAACAAAATAACCATCTTTTCCGAAAAGGGCCAATACATACTGTATTCAAAATAACCTATATAAGCCAAACAAAAATTAAGTCTTCTATACCAGAAAAGTCAGTCATAAATCGGTCATCGTTTTCCTCCTGAGTACTAAATCCATCTAAGTCCTCTTCCTCAGTGTCGGAAACAAATAGGCCCAGAATGGCCTCATCAAAATCCATAGATAAGTTGCACCGTTGTATAAGCCACAAGGTCTAAACTAAGTGGATGGGGTAGCGACTTATATTAAGGAAATTACGATATATCAAAAATCTCTTGTATTACAATTCTATGATGCTCAACTGGTAACCATTAATCATATCATATCTCTAATCCAACTCAGTATTTCCATAACAGGTGTTCTGGGACGAACCCTGAACTACAAGCTCAAACAAAACATCGACTCCCAAGAACAAAGATCAAATGTGAATTTGCGCTGTCCTCTCTACATTAGCAAGCAGATCACCATACAGGCCTTTTTTCATCTTTCGGGTAAAAAAAAATTGTTGTTTTTTGAAAACAAATAGTTTCACATTTTGTTGTGCTTACAGCATTTTAAACACATAATAACATATTATGATAAGTATAGAATCAATGTTACTAAAAGCAGCTAAAGCAACTATTTGGTTTATAGAAACATATCTGTTAATCCCCATGCTGACTTTTTACTAAATCCTTACATTTTAGACAGATATGTATGTCATTTCTAATACACTGTGACAATAGTGGTAATGATGATGCAATAATTAAGGATGTTTTCAAAATTGTAGGACCTGTAATGTACCTGCAATTGTTATACATCGACACCTTCACAAAAAAATTATGCAAACCATTTTACTTTCAGCAGCGGAACAGCAGTCAAACTGAAGATGGACTTAGATGTTCCAACAACCTCCTCTTTACCCCGTACTAACACCAGTACAGGCTACTGTAACTGGGACCTCTTTACAACATCTGTTATGGCCGCCAACCTCTTCACAAGCCTGCCATTGAACAGCTACATGGTTTGGGTGATTATTACAGATCATGCACAGACAATAGCATCATGTTTTCTGGAACTCAACATGGGTCTGTGTGAAATTCTGTTCATAGTAATCTCCCCATTTCTCTTAGTGCCAGATTGCAAGAATTTAAATGTCCCAGTAGTAGTAAAAAATGCATATATTTTCTCTTATACAATATTACTGTCTGGACGTCCTATTTTCCAAACCTTGATCTGTATAGAGCGCTATGTGGCTGTGATCTACCCTGTGGTGTTCCTCAGGTATGGAGTATTGAGATACAAGTTCAGATGCTTAACTGTGACATGGTTTATAATTCTAACAATGTCTCTGTACATGACATTTTATGCGGCAAACTGGTGCCTGTATGTGTGGATAGTCGTAATTCTTATTGTAATTAAGGTAAAATTGTTCTGCTTTCTGTCAGTCCTAAGGGCCCTTCAACAACCTAAACCTGGGGATGGAGGGAGGGAGAGAGGGACGGCCAATCAGGCCAAGATGAGGGCAGTCAAGATCATTCTGATCTTACTTATCAGCACTATTGTCCAATATGTCCCTTTAGTATTGGTATGGTTTCTATATTTGTGTCTGCCTCCATCTTCTCTCACTGTGGTTAGTGATATTATTTTCTTTATTTTGATTTGTGCTGGTCTTCTCCAACCTCTTCTCTTCCTTCAGAGGACTGGAAAACTTCCTTGCATGTGGATTTTCTAACTAAACATCTGATCATTATACTGCATTCTGTTACGCTGTTATACAGTACTGTGATGTTTTACACTCTAATTGTTGTTAATCAAGTATTAGTTTGAATTGATCAGATCATTTTCAAACACATCTATTTTGATTTGACTTTCAAAAAGAATCCTATGTTTTGTAATGTCATTGTCAGTTTAAAAATCACAGTAATGTTATGAGCTGTTCTTCATTAGTCTAAAGCTCTGTTCACTCCAAAAATGATGACTAGAGCAATGACATAAAAATATTGTTCTAATTAAAATAACGGAAACTATAAAAAGACAATGTAATGTACAATATTATTTTTAAGATCACTCCTAGAGCTACTTTTTGAATAATTAAAAGATGGCTGCTTATCAGAAAATATGAAGTTTTATACATTATTTCATTCACATGGGTACAAACTTAAGTAATTGTTTGTCGATGTTTCCAAGAATATTGTTATATGTGCTGTGTAAATTTGGATTAAAACAGTGACTCTTTGCTTTTGTCTGCTGTTACTATTATTAGATAACTGAAAGCTCTTTAGGCTGTAATATTACATCAGTGCAGCATAAAAGAAAAGATATCTGCAAAATCTACATGCCATTTATAAATTAACCACAGAAACCGCACTGGAAGTAACCTGATTTTTATGATAAACAAAACCAGGAGCCTTTGTGATCTTATGGCATGATCTATTGGCAGCTGTGGTGTCTCCAAATCCATTTCTGCCTGTAATATGATTTCAACAGCCTTTCTGAGCTGTTTGTTCTGGCAGACATTTGTGTAGTACCATGTGCCTCTTACATTGGTATCAGCTGAAAGGGCCTACTATTAATCAAAATTTGCATTGTGGGTGAATCAATCCACACACTCAATTTTTTCACACTAAGCAACAACCACTTTAGATGATAGACTGTTTTGTCACTGGGGTGTGATTTTATTACAAAATATATCTATATTTAGTTAAATATAATTATAAAATTGTAAAAGTAAATATATAAGAGGGTCTAAATGTGACAGGGCAAACAAACTCCCATTACTCCAGCTTAGTGCCAGTTGTTAACTCATCAAATTCATACTGATCATTTGATCAGCAGACAGTGCTGTCACTCAGTTAAAAATGTTTTGAAGTGTTATTACATGTTCCACATTAGTGTTGGGACTTTGGATGGATTTTAATTTTCAACTATTCATAAAGTTATCAAACAATTAATCAATTATTTCCTAAACGGCGAACCCCCACCCCCTTCCGACTATACCATCACGCCCAAACAAATTATGGCCAAACACGCAGACAACAGGGGGGATATTTCTAAAAAAAAAAGTTTAATAGAATGTAGTCTATATATGACATTGAAAAATGATGACAATGGAAATTAAGTAAACATGGTTGACTCGCTTAGACTTCAGAATACATTTCAACGCAAAACGCCTATTTGACAGTCTAAATTTTGACTACATTTGCAAGCTTGTTTGTTGTAAATCGTGCAAGAAACCGAAACAGTTGCTGTTCTCATAATGTGCGAGACCAGAATGATTATTCATTAGGTGTTTAATTTTAGTCTAATGAATTATTAACGACAATTAATTGAACACTGATGATTTATGAACAACCTCATACAGCACACGTCATGTCATGTTTACGACATGCACATGTCACTCTAATATAAAAATCCCTGAGGCTCAAGTGGTAAGCATCAATCATGCCATTCCTCCGATTGTCTTCCTCGTGAGTACTAAAGTCATCTAAGTCCTCTTCCTCAGTGTCAGAAATGAATAGGTCCCGAATGGCCTTGTCAAAATTCATAGATGAATTGCACCGTTGTATTAGCAACAGGGTCCAAACCAAGTGACAGAGGTAGCTTATAGTCAGGAAATTACGGTATATCAAAAACCTCTTGTATTACAAATCGCCGATACTAAACTGGTAAGGATCAATCATGTCATGTCTCTAATCCAACTCAGTATTTCCATAGCAGGTGTTCTGGGACAAACCCTAAACTACAAGCTAAAAACATCAACTCCTAAGCACAAAAATCAAATATGAATTTGCGCTGCGCTCTCTACATTAGGAAGCGGATCACAACAGGTCAATGTTTTCATCTTCTGGGTAACAAATGGTTGTTTTTTGAAAACAAATATTTTCACATTTTGTTGTGTTTACAGTATTTTAAAAACATAATAACATACTATGATAAGTGTCAAATCAGTGTAACTGAATGCAGCTAAAGCAACTGTTTGGTTTATAGAAGGATATCTGTTAATCCCCATGCTGACTTTTGACTAAATCCATACATTTTTGACAGAAATGTATCTCATTTCTAATACACTGTGACAATAGTGGTAATGATGATGCAATAATTAAGGATGTTTTCAAAATTTTAGGACCTGTAATTTACCTGTAATTGTTATAAATCGACACTTTCACAAAAAAATCATGCAAACCATTTTACTTTCAGCAGCGGAACTGCAGTCAAACTGAAGATGGATTTAGAGGTTCCAACACCCTCCTCTTTACTCCATACTAACACCAGTACGGGATACTGTGACTGGGATTTCATTAAAATGACTGTTATAGCTGCCAACCTCTTAACAAGCCTGCCATTGAACAGCTACATGGTTTGGGTGATTATTACAGATTCTGCACAGACAATAGCATCATGTTTTCTGGAACTCAACATAGGTCTGTGTGAAATAATGTTCATAGTATTCTCTCCATTTCTCTTAGTGCCAGACTGCAAGAATTTAAATGTCCCAGTAGCAGTAAAAAATTTCTATATTTTCTCTTATACCATATTACTGTTTGGACGTCCTATTTTCCAAACCTTGATCTGTATAGAGCGCTATATGGCTGTGGTCTACCCTGTGGTCTTCCTCAGGTATGGAGTACTGAGATACAAGTTCAGATGCTTAACTGTGGCGTGGTTTATAATTCTAACAATGTCTTTGTCTTTGTACATGACATTTTATGGGGCACACTGGTACCTGTATTTGTGGATAGTCCTAATTCTTATTTTTATTAACTTAAAATTGTTTTGTTTCCTGTCAGTCCTGAGGGCCCTTAAACAACCTAAACCTGGGGATGGAGGGAGGGAGAGAGAGACGGCCAATCAGGCCAAGATGAGGGCAGTCAAGATCATTCTAATCTTACTTATCAGCACTATTGTCCAATATGTCCCTTTATTATTGGTATGGTTTCTAAATTTGTGTCTGCCTCGATCTTCTCTCACTGTGGTTAGTGATATTATTTTCTTTATTTTGATTGGCGCTGGTCTTATCCAACCTCTTCTCTTCCTTCAGAGGACTGGAAAACTTCCTTGCATGTGGATTTTAAACATCTGATCATTATACTGCATTCTGTTACACTGTTATACTGTAATGTTTTATACTACAATTGTTGTTAATCAAGTATTAGTTTGAATTGATAATTCAGATCATTTTCAAAAACGTCCATTTTGATTCGACTTTAAAAAAAAATCTTGTGTTTTTTAATGTCAATGTCAGTTGAAAATTACAGTAATGTTATGAGCTGTTCTTCATTAGTCTAAAGCTCAGGGCCCGGTTTCCTGATAACGCACACTGTTCGCACACTAAGAAGACTCTTAACATATATCTTACTGAAGTTGTTTACTTTTGTAAGTGTGTTCCCCAAACCCTCTATTACGAGTCTTCTTCAGTGCGTTTTTCTTAAGTACATCTTAAGAGGCCAAATCCATGTTTCTGGTATCAATTGTTGTCATTTACACCTTTTTGAGCATGCGTAAAGTTTGTTTCATGCCCATTAAAGTGCCAGTGTCAACAAAAAGTATGCGATTTAAAATGTAATAGTGCATCAATATGACGTTTATCGGTGAAATCTTTGCATTTTAGAGGAGTTAAAAGATGAAGAACATTAAGTTTTTCTGCGATTTATTTACGTTTTCAAAATAAAGTACAAAATGCAACACAACTATGTCGGATCTTCCATGGCAGTAAATATACACATCTAAGACAAAAATTATATATTTTTAAGCTTGATGAAGTGTGTGGATTGAACTAAAAACTGCCTGAACGCAAGCTTAAGAGTGGTCCAGATCAACCTTACAAACGTGTGACTTACGTAAGATATATTTAGCCTACGAGCGTGTCGGGAATTGTGCCATAATGTTAAGAGAGAGGCTAAGGGATAACGTACAAACTACTTAGCGATAAGAAGGTTTTGGGAAACCGGGCCCTGTTCACTCCAGAAATGATGACTAGAACTTTGACATATACATATTGTTCCAATTAAAATAAACGATAATGTAAACACGAAACTATAAAATGACAACGCCCTGTACAATAATATTGTTGAGATCACTTCTAGTGAAACTTTTTCCATGATTATAAGATGACTACTTAACGGAAACTATAGAGTTTTATATATTATTTCATTCACATGGGTACGGACTTAAGTAATTGTTTGTCAATGTTTACAAGAATATTGTTATATGTGTATAAACAGTAACTCTTTGCTTTTGTCTGCTGTTACTATTATTAGATAACTGAAAGCTCTTTAGGCTGTAATATTACATCAGTCTAGCATAAAGGAAAAGATATGTGCAAAATCTACATGCCATTTATAAATTAACCACAGAAACTGCACTGTCAATAACCTGATTTTTATGATAAACAAAACCAGGAGCCTTTGTGATCTTATGGCATGATCTATTGGCAGCTGTGTTGTCTCCAAATCCATTTCTGCATGTAATATGATTTCAACGGCCTTTCTGAGCTGTTTGTTCTGGCAGATATTTCTTTAGTACCAAGGCCTGCTATTAAATCAAAATTTGCATTGTGGGTGAATCAATCCACACACTCAATTTTTGCGCACTTAGCAACAACCACTTTAGATCATAGACTGTTTTGTCACTGGGGTGTGATTTTATTACAAAATATATCTATATTTAGTTACACATAATTATAAAATTGTAAAAGTAAATATATAAGCAGGTCTAAATGTGACAGGGATGCTTCAAAACAAACCCCCACTACTCCAGCTTAGTGTCAGTTGATAACTCATCAAATCATTTGATCAGCAGACAGTGCTGTCACTCAGTCAAAAATGTTTTGAAGTGTTATTACATGTTCAACATTAGTGTTAGGACTTTGGATGGATTTTTATTTTCAACTATTCAAAAAGTTATCAAACAATTTATCAATTATTTCCTAAACTTGTCAAAATTCATAGATGAATTGCACCGTTGTATTAGCAGCAGGGTCCAAACCAAGTGACGGAGGTAGCTTATAGTCAGGAAATTACGGTATATCAAAAATCTTTTGTATTACAACTCGCCAATACTAAACTGGTAAGCATCAATCATGTCATGTCTCTAATCCAACTCAGTATTTCCATAGCAGGTGTTCTGGGACAAACCCTAAACTACAAGCTAAAAACATCAACTCCTAAGCACAAAAATCAAATATGAATTTGCGCTGCGCTCTCTACATTAGGAAGCGGATCACAACAGGTCAATGTTTTCATCTTCCGGGTAACAAATGGTTGTTTTTTGAAAACAAACAGTTTCACATTTTGTTGTGTTTACAGTATTTTAAAAACATAACAACATACTATGATAAGTGTCAAATCAGTTTTACTGAATGCGCCTAAAGCAACTGTTTGGTTTATAGAGGCATCTCAGTTAATCTCAATGCACACTTTTGGCTAAATCCTTACATTTTAGACAGAAATGTATTCCAATTCTAATGATGACGTAATAATTAAGGATGTTTTCAAAGTTTTAGGACCTGTATTTTACCTGTAATTGTTATACATCGACACCTTCACAAAAAAATCATGCAAACCATTTTACTATCAGCAGCGGAACAGCAGTCAAACTGAAGATGGGTTTAGATGTTCCAACACCCTCCTCTTTACTCCATACTAACACCAGTACAGGCTACTGTGACTGGGATTTCATTAAAATGACTGTTATAGCTGCCAACCTCTTAACAAGCCTGCCATTGAACAGCTACATGGTTTGGGTGATTATTACAGATTCTGCACAGACAATAGCATCATGTTTTCTGGAACTCAACATGGGTCTGTGTGAAATTCTGTTCATAGTTCTATCCCAATTTCTCTTTATGCCAGATTGCAAGATTTTTAATGTTCCAATAATAGTGAAAATTGTGTATTTTTTCTGTTTTGCCATAATACTGTCTGGACATCCTATTTTCCAAACCTTGATCTGTGTAGAGCGCTATGTGGCTGTGGTCTACCTCATTATTCACCTAATTAGTGTTTAGTCATACTATATAGCTAAAAGAAATGTGCACAGGTAAAGGTACATGTGCCTAAACCTTCAGCCCACACATAACCTGTCTGAATAAATGTTACAGGGACACTTGTTAAATTGCAAAACATGGGCTAAACCAACCTCCATTACTAAAGCTTAGTGTCAGTTGATAACTCAGCAAATTTCTATTGATCATTTGAACTGCAGACAAGTCAGTGCTGCCACTCAGTCATAAACATATTGTAGGGTTATTACAGGTTCAACATGTCATGTCATGTCATTATGATCAGATCATGTCACTCGTAACAATTATCACTGAGACACAACTGGTAAGCATCAATCATGTCATTTCTCTAATCCACCTCAGCATTTCCATAGCAGGTGTTCTGCGACAAACACTGAACTAAAAGCTCAAATAAATCATCAACTGCCAAGCACATAGACCCAGATATATTTGAGCTGAGTTCTCTACATAAGCAAGCAGATCACTGTACAAGCCAATCTTCTCGGTAAGGATAATGTTTGTTTTTTGAGAAGAAATGATTTTTGGTTTGACATTTGGTTGTGTTTACAGTATTTTGGAAGCAAACTAACATAGTAAGATAAGAGTCAAATCAATGTTATTTAGTTTATAGAAGCACTTCTGTTCATCATCATGCTGACTTTTCACAGCATCCTCAGAAATCTGACAGAAATGTCTAACATTTCTGATGTGGCACGCAAAATCAGTTTTCAATAATACTGAATTATGAAACAATAGTGGTAATGATGACATAATAATTAAGGATGTTTTCAAAGTTTTAGGACCTGTATTTTACCTGTAATTGTTATACATCGACACCTTCACAAAAAAATCATGCAAACCATTTTACTATCAGCAGCGGAACAGCAGTCAAACTGAAGATGGATTTAGATGTTCCAATACCCTCCTCTTTACTCCATACTAACACCAGTACAGGCTACTGTGACTGGGATTTCATTAAAATGACTGTTATAGCTGCCAACCTCTTAACAAGTCTGCCATTGAACAGCTACATGGTTTGGGTGATTATTACAGATTCTGCACAGACAATAGCATCATGTTTTCTGGAACTCAACATGGGACTGTGTGAAATTCTGTTCATAGTTCTATCCCCATTTCTCTTTATGCCAGATTGCAAGATTTTTAATGTTCCAATAATAGTGAAAATTGTGTATTTTTTCTGTTTTGCCATAATACTGTCTGGACGTCCTATTTTCCAAACCTTGATCTGTGTAGAGCGCTATGTGGCTGTGGTCTACCCTGTGGTCTTCCTCAAGTATGGAGTATTGAGATACAAGTTCAGATGCTTAACTATGGTGTGGTTTATAATTCTCAAAATCTCTTTGAACATGGCATTTAATGTGGAAAAAGTTTGGTATGTGTTGATAGTGCAAAATCTGACCTTGATTACGGTGAAACTGTTCTGCTTTCTGTCAGTCCTAACGGCCCTTAAACAACCTGGAAATTAATTAATTAATGACTTCACTTTGTGCAGGAGAGCAGCCTGAAGATGGATTTAGATGTTCCAACAGCCTCCTCTTTATTCCGTACTAACACTAGCACAGAATACTGTGACTGGAACATCATGACAATATCTTCTACAGTAGCCAACCTCCTAACAAGTCTGCCATTGAACAGCTACATAGTTTGGGTGATTATTGCAGACCCTACGCAGACAATAGCGTCATGTTTTCTGGAACTCAACATGGCTCTCAATGAAATTCTGTTCATAGTGCTATTCCCATTTCTCATAGTTCCTGGATGCAAGTATTTAAATGTTTCAAAAGAAGTACAATATGCATTTTTCTTTTCTTATGCCATATTACTGTCTGGAAGGCCAATGTTCCAAACCTTGATTTGTATAGAGCGCTATGTGGCTGTGGTCTACCCTGTGGTCTTCCTCAGATATGGAGCATTGAGATACAAGTTCAGATGCTTAACAGTGGCATGGTTTATAGTTCTCTCAGTCTCTCTGAACATGGCATTTTTTTTGGACAAAGCCTGGTATGTGTTAATAGCCCAAACTCTCATCTTAATTTTGGTTAAACTGTTCTGCTTTCTGTCAGTCCTAAGGGCCCTTAAACAACCTAAACCTGGGGAAGGAGGGAGGGAGAGAGAGACGGCCAATCAGGCCAAGATGAGGGCAGTCAAGATCATTCTGATCTTACTTATCAGCACTATTATCCAATATGTCCCTCTAATATTGAAATGGTTTCTACATTGTTGTCTGCCTAAATCTAAACTCACTTTGGCTACTGAGATTATATATTTCATTACTGTTGGTGCTGGTCTCATCCAACCTCTTCTCTTCCTTCAGAGGACTGGAAAACTTCCTTGTAAGGGGATTCTATGAGTTGATGAGTAGACTATGATTTGATGATTTTTCTGAATACTGTTACACTGCTATACTGTAAAATAATGTTCCATACTCTAATTGCTGTTAAATAAGCAGTAGTTTTAATTAATAGATTAGATTATTATTTCTATACACATACACTTTTTTACAAAATTGTACAGTTTTTAAAGCAAAAGACCCAGTAATGTAATGAGCCCTTAAGATCTCTTAAGAAGTCTAAAGATTTTTTCCCACCATGATAACTAGAACTAAACAGCATATAAATATCACTTTAATTTATATGAATAATGAAAACATTCACACCCCAACTATAATGACAATATGTGCAACGATATTCCCTTCCAGGGAGACAATTTGTACTAGATTACATTTTCTTGGCAGAAACCACGGGGTGGTAGCCTGGCATCCGCGACAAAGTTCATAGGAGCTTAGTCTAGCCATCCTACATTACTAACCGTCTTCTGGGAGGTGGGCTTAACCGGCATCCATCAGATGCCTCTGTATACTATTGGACGAATCTACAACCAGAATCAGACCACTCATTCCAATGATGTATACGCAGCATACTGGTATGGTTTCCGGTCGCAGAACTGCTGCGTCATCGCACACCCGACTCTGTCGTGCCGGGGGGAGGGAAGCGCGTTTCTCATTGGTGCCCACTGATTTTGGAAAAATAATTCCTCTAAATCGGCACAATGGCCAGACTGGCTTGCTCGCGAAATTGAATGTAGCGTCACAGGAAGTATGGGCGGGCCCAGGCTAACGGGTTGGCTTTGCCACAGTGTCACCTGTGTGTTTGTGTGTGTGTGTCAGCATGAGTTTTCCCATACATTTCAATTTCAAGATTTCTCCCATTCATTTCATGGGACAACCCCCCCCCCCCCCCCCAGAATCAAGTGTATAGTTACAATCACAGATATCTGCAGAGTTTTCTTTCCTGGTGTGAAGAGTCCTAAATTGTGTGTTATCACTGTATCTTTTTACCAGCTTTCATCTGTGTGTTAAGTTGTTAAGTTGCTGTGGTCTACCCTGTGGTGTTTCAGAAGTATTGAGATAAAAGATCACATTCATGTTCATGTTGAAGCTACCGGTGCAGTTATCATGATGCAGAAGCATAAACTAAAAATGACTACAACAGCGACTGTGATGACGACGGTGATGGCGCCTTAACAATGTCATGATTTAAAAATTGAAAATGGTTGACAGTTACATTACAATTTCAAAGTAACTTTCCCCAAACTGGCGGCTTGTTATTATTATTATTATTCTTGTCATCAGTATACATAGTTCGTTAGTGCAAAAGGCAGTTGAAACATCTTAATTTGTCGTCATGATGGTGGATGATTTTGGATGGTGGATGATTTTGGAAACCAACAATCAAGAGCACAAGGGACTGAGTGAAACTTCTCATCATGAACCTTCTTGTTTAATACTTCTAATACATGCTGCGTTCACGTGATGTCGAAAACCAAATCGCGCCTTTCACTTCAGAGAGCAAGAGACAAGAGACATGATATGAGGAAAGATGCCGGTGGAACGGGATTCTTCTAGGCCAGTGTTGGCAATTATTAGAATATTTGATCAGAAGAGAAAAACATTTGACAAGTGCATTGAAATTAAAGAGGATGAACTTTGCACAGTTGTACTCACGGTGTCGAGAGCAGTCCGCTTGTGCAACTCTGTGGAGGTGAGTTTGATATTTCATTGTTTTTTTTTTTTCGCCTCTCAATCATTCAAAGTGTTTTGCCATCAAAATCAATCAATAAATAAATGAATAGTATGTGCTTACACACTCACATCCTCGCGCGCGCACACATACATGCGTTTCTCATGCGAAAAAAATTGTCTCTTTTCTAGATTCTAGAGTTTTAGTCACTATCTAATTGCTATCTGGTGAATCGATGCGATTTTGACGTTCGAATGCCCTGTGATGAACTGTGACAAAATGAGTTTGAACGTAAGCTACAGGACGTAGTCTACATTAAATGTCATACCTCAATTCCACAGCCAGCCTGCTTGGTGCTTAGATTTGCAAACTCTTAAATAAATGACAAACCGTCAACCCAGAGGAAAGAAAAGTTAAAAAAGAGATCTCATTTCTTTCTCAATTCTTTCTCCTAGACAATAGTGAGATCATAGTGATACAAAAATAAGATTATTGCCTTTTTCTCACACTTCTCAGGATTGTCTCAGGAGCAATGTTTTCTCAGTGTTGAATCCCTTAACTCTACAAATGAGATCTCAACAACGTTTTAAATAATGCTCAGTGTTGTCCCATTTATACATCTCACTTTTTACTCCGGCAGATCCACCAGAGAGATCTCAGTGTAAACTCACACAAGTCTCATATTAGATCAATTTGGAACTTCTCAGACTAGACTCTGTTCAGTAAATGAGATCTCAGCAACGTTTTAAATAATGCTCAATGTTGTCCCATTTATACATCTCATCTTTTACTCAGGCTGATCCATCAGAGAGCTCTCTCTGTAAACTCACACAAGTCTCATAATAGATCAATTTAGTACTTCTCAGAGTAGGCTCTGTCTGTAGGCTTTGTAAATGAGATCTCAACAACGTTTGGTAATGCTCAGAACGGGCTCAGAACGCTCAGATGTGTCAAGTTTGCGTGCGTCCGGCAACTTCTCAGAGTAGGCTCTGTCTGTTCTGTAAATGAGATCTCAACAACGTTTTGGTAATGCTCAGAACGGGCTCCGAACGGTGTATCAAGTTTGCGTGCGTGATTAACGTAACTTGTTGGTTTCGCCACTGCCCAGTGGAACTTGAACGACTGTGTTAAGAGATTGTAGGCTACACTTTTCGTACAGCAATGGAAACACAGAGAAGGTAGGTCAATAAACATTTTGTAATTTGCTATTTTATATTTTAAGACTTAACATGATATCCTCTGACATTAAATTACTTGACAAAGCAGCAGCACCTGCTGTCCACTTAATGAGGCGTCACCATAACCAAAACGGCTAAAAATATCAGGTTTTACTTGGAGAAAACTAATGACTCAGTGACAATAGATGAGACTAGAACTGTAGGTTTGAGTAAGTGAATTTATAATGTTTGTTTTTTAACCGATTTGCATGAAATGTCTCTCATAAATTGGCCAATAATACGATAGGCTAATCCCTCTGTTGTGCTAAGTGGCTAGCACTTGCTGCTTTATCAGATTTTAAATGAAC
Source organism: Limnothrissa miodon (assembly GCA_017657215.1). Taxonomy (NCBI): domain Eukaryota; kingdom Metazoa; phylum Chordata; class Actinopteri; order Clupeiformes; family Clupeidae; genus Limnothrissa; species Limnothrissa miodon. The sequence continues at coordinate 16,034 of JAGFZM010000823.1, read as the reverse complement.
AGAATTTCAAAAAGATGTTGTGTCAGGGGGAATTTCCACAGTGATGAAAGCTGACAGTCAAACCAACATTTTACTTTGCATCTCTGAGTGGCTCACACACTAACAGTGTTCTTTTTTCCTCCTTCCCTTCTAACCTCTCACCCCCTTGGCTGGTTCCACTACCAGAATGCCGGAGGATGCAGATTGACCAGCGCACAGATTGACAGCTCTGTGACTCAAGTTCAGTTTGGGAGGGGGTGGTGGTGATAGAGGTAGGAAATTATGGAGGTATATTTGTTTCAAAAAGATTTGCAAATATTGAAATGATATTCACAAATATATGCATACATTTACAAATATAAAAATGAAACTTACAAATAAATTATCTTATTTGTATAAATAGATGTGGATTTGTAAATATACTTTCGACATTTCAAAATAAATATTCTTGATTTGCATGTCGATTCTGCATTTGTGAATTGCTTTACAGCATTTGTGGATTGCTTTGTTGCGCTCTCTCGATGATTTAATTTTGAAACCTTCCTATCGCTTATAATGATTCGCAAACAAATTCAAGATCTGCAAATGCCCACGCCACTAGCGCCCTTAACAGCCAGTAGATGGTGCAGCCATCATGTATAATTCTGTCTGGGCAGAAGACGTAGACTCAGTCAAACTTTGCCAACAACATGGAATGGAACACTGAATTATCTTGATGGCTAGGTTCTGGCTGGGTTCTCTTGTGTTGTAGTGGATTTTTTTTATGCAATTGACAGTATACATGAATTACAAATTTTAATCAGTATAGAGGTTGGCATTGCGTCTGTAAACGTTAGCCAGCTTGCAGCTAAATCCAATGTCCCTATAAAAAAACTGATTGAACCACACCGTTTAAGCCATGGTAAAGAAACAAGGCTGCTTAGTGTATGTAAAGGCAACGCTGACCATAAAGAGGTCTTGTTACTTGATGAAAGATAGCCAGCCTACATTTCTGCTAGAATAGTTCCTCATGGTTAGCCTAGTCACTAAATGTTATTGCCATAGTGATTAGACTCTCACAGGCCATGTTTCTGACAGGTTATGGCTCTGATTAGACTGTGAAATGTCAGTTCATGACGAACTGTTCTGACCTTATTGAGTTTCTTTACCACGGCTTAAATGGTCTGTTTTGTGGAATTTAGCTTCTAGATTGCAGCATGGGATTTCGCTGCTAGATTCTTAGATAGATCTTGCCGTTGTCTTAACATCAATGTCTGTATTAATACATGATGGCTATACAACACTGCCACCTACTGGCTTGGCGTATTCCGTATTTGCAGATCTTGAATTTGTTTGCGAATCGTGGTAAGTAATGTTTCAAAATTACGGTAAACAGTAATCCACAAAATGCTGTAAAGCAATTCACAAATGCTGAGAAGCCATTCACAAATGCAGAATCCACATGCAAATAAAGCATATTTATTTTCAAATGTTGAAAATAAATCCACATCTATTTATATGAATAAGATAATTTATTTGTAAGTTTTGTTTTTATATTTGTATATGTATGCATATATTTGCAAGTTTTGTTTTTATATTTGTAAATGTATGTATATATTTGTGAATATAATTTCAATATTTGCAAATCTTTTTAAAACAAATATACCTCCATAGGAAATCACTGATGGGGTCAGGTGATGGCAGGGTGAGGTGGCTGGGTGTAGGATATCAGGGAGGCCTAGGTGGAGAATGGGGGGTATTGGAATGATGTATGTGGCTAGTTAATGTCTGTGTGGTATGCTATGAGTAATGTGTGTAAAATGTGTTTTTACTTTTTTTTATTTGTTTATGCTAGTAGATTCATGAAATAAAATGAATGTATCTCCTCTGTCTCAATAGTTTCTTATTGTAAAGTCTCATCATTTGCCATATTATTTCTCCTATTGAGAAACAAGTTGTAAATGAGGTTACCATGAAACATAAAAGAGACCTCCTCTATTTCTCCTGCTTCTAAAACTGAGATCTCTTCTATGACTCGGATTTGTCAAATTATGAGGTCTCATCTTTGGCTTGTTGTATTTCTCCTAAGGCCAAATTAGGAGAAACAAATGTGACTAAATGAATACTTAAATGAGCCTTAAAAGAGAATCACCATATTGTCTCCTGAGCAATACAAGAAACAGAAATGAGAAGCAAAATTTCCCTCTGGGAAACCTTTACATAACATAGAATGACAGAATTATGAATTTTTGTACATTGCCTAAAATCTGCACGATAAAAAGTGTGCTGTGAGGTGTGAAAGTTAAGTTTATAAGTTTTTAAGGCCACATTTAGTTTTTCCTAATCACATGAGTAAATGTCTTTAATGAACATTAACTGTGAATGTGCTAATTTACCTTCAGAACATTTTTTTATTTTTATTTCGCTCGCTCACTCCATATTTCCGAGATTCCGAAAAATCCGAGAACCAACACATTTTATTGGTTTGGCCTAAGGCCCATTACAACTCGTGACCTTATTACCACTCTGAGTGTGCATTTATAGATATAATCAGTATATTGTGTACCAGACAGCCATGGCAAAACAAAAAAAACTGTCTATGTAAATGAGGGCTCTGACTTTTGCTTTTGACTTGGAGGACTTGAATTGTGTCAGAAGTACATACTGCAGGTGAAGACCGCTGATAGTGTGTGGTTACTTTGAAGGGCTTCAGCATGTCTTTCACCTATGGGAAAAATGGATCTATCCTAGTGGCATTGATGTTACATGCTATACTGCTAACTAGAAAGAGCAGTTAGGCTATGTGCTACGTTAAACATTAAACAACACTCAAAGACTTAGCTTAGCTATCGTTAAGTGGCCTTATACATTACTGCTAATGTTAATGGCCTTCTCCATCACGGTCAACTCAGCTTCAGATGGCTGAGTTTCTACTCCATTATCTCTGCTGCAACAAGGGGCTTTTTGATCAGCTTCCGAACAGATTTGTTGTAGGTATTGTTTCAGCGGGCCAGTTCCTCCCACTCCTTCTCCAGCTTGCAGGGATATAATGTTGACACATGGGCTCTCAAGTTGCTGGTTACGTTGTGTAGGAGTTTTATTCTACATCCCTAAAGTAAGGTGTAAATAGTACATTACTTTTCAGATCAGAGGGAGTGTAGATCTCAAACTATTCAACATGCTTGTCTTTGGAGAAGTTATTGTTTCTGTGCACCTGTAGGTGATATTTGTGGTTTTGCATGAACTAGGGAGGTAACGTCACCAGAAGCCCAGATGACCAATAATGGTCTTACTAGTCAACTTGCAATTATTAAAGCTAGCTACAATGTCAATTTTCCTGTAAAATATTTTTCAGGAAACCCACAAACCTGAGTGCATGAGCAGCTGTGTAGTTGTTATATAAGGTTTTGTTAGTGGTTTTCACGATACTTCTTTACTTTTAGTGAGTCTAGCTGCAATATGAATGAACAGTTTTAGAGTGTACTCTATTTAGCCTGTACTTATATATCAATTTTATTAATTCAGCCATTAATGCTTATTTAAGTGAACTGAAGTGACCAAGTATCACTTTCCGAATTCTATATTTTTACCATTATAACATAGTTGCAGCCAAGGCCTGCAGGAATACCATAGCATTAGTGGCCCAGCATAGCAGTAGAGGCTAAATGGAGCAAACTA
>JAGFZM010000823.1:0-10346 GCA_017657215.1 Limnothrissa miodon | reverse complement strand
ATGGAACAAAATAATAGCATTAATTGTCAAGCAAATAAGTAGTGAGATACAAAAAACAATGGCAAAACTAATGTATACATTTTCACACACAAAATGTGAGCTTCCCACCTCCCAAATTCTACACATGGATTCAACACTTTTTTAACCTATGTGCTGTAGATACAATAACAGCTAACAAAGTAACAGAAATGTAACTATAAATTATTTGGACGGAGCTTTTTAACAAAAGTGAATGGCAGACAGTGAAATCCTAAAGCAGGCTACTGAAAGAATTGCTCATTATCCATTTTCTATATGGGCAAAACTAAGCTCTGAAACACACCACTGAAATGCCCATTACGGTTTAGAGGTTTCAAATGCATCAATGGTTCTCCATTAGAAAGAATGGGCGAAGTGCTTGTGTGTGTATGAGTGTGACTGTGTGTGTGTGTATATATGTATTGGAGTTGTTGGGGGGGTGTTGGGGGGGTTCTCCATTAGAAAGAATGGGAGAAATGCTTGTGTGTGTGTATGTGTATGTATGCGTGTGTATGGGGTTGGTGGGCTGGTGTTGGGGAGGTTTGAGGGGGTGTTAAAATGGGGTTTTGGAGGGGGTGGTGTTGGTGGCAAGTGCAGTCTAGTTATTATTGTTGTTGGAATAATAACAGTGGAATTTGAATGTCTATGTAAACACACTTTCTTTTGTTTTCTTTATATTCTATTGTACTTTTTTCTGGGGGAAGAAAAACAATGCTTGAATAAAATGCTTGGTATCAAGTTGTATCCTAACTACGATAACATATAGAACTAGACTGCATTTTCTCGGCAGAAACCGCAAGGTGGACTTGCCACCCCCCCCCCCACCAACCCCCGCTCAACACCCCCCAACACCCACCCATCATCCCCCCTCTCCATCCCCTCCAAAACCCACCTCAAGTACTCACGTTATCTGCTAGCTGAAACTGCTAATATTCAAGCAACCCAACATGTCTTTGTTCTTTGCCTGAAGAGCCAACACCTACGAAAAGCAATATATTGTATATTGTTGTGTCTTGTTACATCTACTGACCTGCTGAGGGCGCTGCTGAGGAGTGGGAGAAACTGAGTGTATGGTCGAGAGAGGAGAGCGAAGAAGAGTAATAAAGCTTGAAGTACGTTGTAATTATTTTACATTGTTCATACATTACTTTTACCGAATAGAATACTGCATATATGCAAGTATATTTGGCCATTAAAACTTGACTCTGATTCTCATTCTGATCCATTCTGACCATCATTATCACCAAATTAATGTTTCTTATTTAACATCTGCAATAAAATTAGGCAATAAAATTTGGTGAACTTCACACTAATTTCAAAATAGTGTTTGAAGATTTGCCTCATTCTTTATTTAATCATAGCTAAAAATGTGCACAAGTAAAGCTACATGTGCATAACAAGGTGGTAACCTTGAAGGGTTATTACATCCCACTCATATCAAATAACTCTGAGACTCATCTGTGATGCATCAATCATGTCATTCCTGTAATCAAACTCAGTATTTCCATATCAGGTGTTCTGTGACAATCCCTGAACTACAAGTTCAAACAACCCCCAAGCACAAAGATCCAAATTCATTCTCACTGAGTTCTCTATATAACCAAGTGAGTACATGCCAATGTATTTTCATCATCTTAGTAAGGATAATGGTTGTTTTCTGAAAACCAAAGTGTTTTTTCTTATTTTGTTGTGTTTACAGTATTCTAGCATACTAACATAATATGGTTGGTTCCAAATCAATGTTACTAAAAGCAGCTAAACGAAGTTTTTGGTTTATAGAAGCACCTTTGTTCATTTCCTTGGATTTTTGAAAGAAATTTCTCAAATTAGTGACAGTGTGAATAATTACTGTATCATTTCATCATTTATTATTTTATGAATAATTTCCAAATAGGCATACAAAATAAATTATTCTAACCTGTTAACTTTCTTCAGCCGGGCAGCAGCCAACCTGAAGATGGATTTAGATGTTCCAACAGCCTCCACTTTACCCCATACTAACACCAGTACAGTATTTGGTGACTGGAGCTTCATTCGAATATCTGCTGTAGTCGCCAACCTCCTGACAAGCCTACCATTGAACAGCTACATGGTTTGGGTGATTATTACAGATCCTGTGCAGACAATTGCGTCCTGTCTTCTGGAACTCAACATTGCTCTGTATGAAATTCTGTTCACAGTGCTATCCCCATTTCTCTTAATGCCATTTTTTTTTAATACTATCCCAATAGTATTGGAATATGTGTATTATTTCTGTTTTACGTTACTCTCTGTACGTCCTTTTTTCCAAACCTTGATCTGTATAGAGCGCTATGTGGCTGTGGTCTACCCTGTGGTCTTCCTCAGGTATGGAGTATTGAGATACAAGTTCAGATGCTTAACTGTGAATTGGATTATAGTTCTTACAATGTCTTTGTACATGACATTTAAAGTGGCTCAAATCTGGTCCCTGTATGTGTGGATAGTCCTAATTCTTATTTTAATGAACATACAATTGTTCTGCTTTCTGTCAGTCCTAAGGGCCCTTCAACAACCTAAACCTGGGGATGGAGGGAGGGAGAGAGAGACGGCCAATCAGGCCAAGATGAGGGCAGTCAGGATCATTCTGATCTTACTTATCAGCACTATTGTCCAATATGTCCCATTATTATTGATATGGTTTCTATATTTGTGTCTGCCTCCATCATCTCTCACTGTGGCAAGTGAGATTATTTTCTTAATTGTGATTTGTGCTGGTCTTACCCCACCTCTTCTCTTCCTTCAAAGGACCAGAAAACTTTCTTGCAAGGGGATTCCATAACCAGACATCTGATCTTAATACTGATCTGTTACACTGTTATACTGTATTGTTTTGTGCTGTGATTGTTGTTAATTTAATGATAGTCATAATTGATGGGTCTGATTATTTTCGTAGACGTCTATTTTGATTTCACTCTAACAAATCATATAATTTCAATGTCAGTTTAATATCACAGAAATAATATGAGCTCCAGCTGTTTTTTTTTGTCTAATAGGCTGTTCACACTAAGAATGAGATAAAATGAATGAAATTATCCACATTGTAAATGTAATGATGTCATGGCCTCATACTTCTTATCCAGTGGTAATGAAAGACGATATTACATTCTTAGCATGGGTTACATTTCAATGATAATTAAAGAGATGATCATGAGGTCTGCTGACAAATGATGTTTAGTTCAGGTTTATTTAAAATCCATCACTTAAAGGCCGATCAAAATAAAGCCAATTAACCCTTTGAGCCCTATGCTGTTTTTATGGTGTTTTTACTGCCTTTATTTTGAAGCTGATATCTTGGTCATTGTAAAGGCTGCACACATAAACTATGCGTTTTTTTTTTTCAAGACAGTCTGGGCTATCTGAATCTGGTATCATTTGATTTATTTAGTATTGTAACGCCTTGAGTAAATGGCGACTTGAATGATGGGAGACGGGGACGGAGGTAGAGGGAGATTCAAAGGCAAACAGGTCAGGTTTATTGCATTTAGTCACAACCTAGGCAAACAGGCAGTAGGAGGTGTCCTCAAAAAGAACAAATCCTCAACTACTAAAAAAGATAAAGCTATTAAATTAGACCGTCACACATCACAATTATCAACAAATAATTTTTCTCAGCTCTGACTAAACTTACTGAACGTCTTAGAAACCCAGTCAGTCCCCCCCCCCCCCCCAAATATTGATACACGGACACCTCCCCCCAATCAAAAATCCATCAGAAACATGACACATTCTATCACTCAGACACACAGACATTCACATGCACGCGCGCGCACACACACTCATTCAGAACATAGGGGACACACAGAATAATCCACGAAAGACAAGTAGCCTCGGACATACACCATGTTAATTTAATTCAATAATTAAAACAACATACTGCATCTGAATAATATATATTTTTATATGTTTCTGACCTCAGCTGTCAGTACATATCTTTACATTTCTGTATAGAGGAGACTGTCTGACATCTGGCGATATAAGAAACATGGTAGTGAAATGTTGTGTGATACCAGTGTACAAAAACGTGGTGTTTGCCTGTAAATAAGTGCAGCTTTTTCTTTTTTTGAATAAAATGCTTTTGATTTACTTAGTGATAAAAAAGTCAGTTTTAATTCAAGCAAGCATGTAACATGTAAATCTTAAATTATGGAAAAAAAATTCCTCATTATCAGAGAATGCATTTCTGTATCCAGATCCCTCATCTACATCACTTGGACCATAATTGTTACTGATAATGTGTTTGTTTTTCTCCTCTCCTTACTCAAAAAATATAGTCTCCTTCTCTATGTCCGTGAACTCAAGTGAACTGAAGTGAACTTGGGACCCTACTGCACATTTACATGTTAGAACCTGAGAGCACACTGGATGCCTGTTTTGCGTTCTCCTTTTGATGAATGCATTGGAACAGAAAAGCATAGGCCTACATTGAACCTGTATGTGTGGGTAGCATACAGCAGCAAAATATCAATATTATAAATGGTACAATGCAAACAAATGCATGCATTACATTATTTGCATTTTTGGCATATCCTGTTAAGATCAGTATGTTTTGCTGTTTATAAGTTATGAAGCGACTGAAATTAAAAAGTGTAAAGTCAGTTTGGCAGATAGTCTTAATTTCTGTACATTTCTTCTACCTTTATAACATGATTGCTTCTATGTAGTAGTAGAATGTAGTGGTACCATTTGAAAGCCCTGAATCTGCACTTTCGTTTGATATGCGTGCCATGTCTGTGCGATTCTGGGTTCGTCAGTTATTTAACTTAGAGTAATGCGGTGACAGCACTGTTTACCGACTGTACTACTGTATTAACAAAATTAAGGTAAATTCATAAGTTATTTTCTGAAAAACACATCACTGCACATACATGTGCTGTACACCGTTGTACATCCTGCTAACACATACCATTCCGGAGTAAGCAGATATGAACGTATGCGATTTTTCCCGAACTGGGTGGGCCGGTCCTATAGGGTTTAACAAACTGTTGACTAACTAGTTTAGTTAATCTTTTTAAAATAACACAGCTCAGCATCAACATAGTTGTAGCCAAGCAGCAGGAGTACCACAGCATCAATGGCCCAGTATAGCAGTATAGGCTAGATGGAGAAGCATTAATTGTCAAGCAAATAAGTAGTGAGACACTCGAAACCACAGCGAGCTTCAGAATTTTCTATGTTAAATCTCATTTCCAAGTAAGCCCGAGTGATATCTATCACTGGAGACCGTTTTCAACTGATATCATCCAACCATTCTATCAGCTGAGTTCGCTGGTGCTAGGCTAACGCAAGTGAATGGACACACGTAGCCTAGCAATAAAAGACAGTCTTACCCACTCTGCAGTCTCCTTTAGGCAAGTGAATTAATATGCCAGGTCATCGATGTGTACATCCAAGCTGATATAATAATTTCTGAAGTACAACTAACCTTGAAAAGTGTTATTTTGCTTACATTGTTCTCTGTTGTTTGTCACAAGGTGTGCAAGGTAATGGCAGCAGCGGATTGATATTACAGATATTACAGATATTTTGTAACACAATAGTTATAATTTAGTAATTTTTTTAGTAATAGGCCTACATAACAATGCGCCATGGGAAACACACTAAGTGCATGTGAGCACAACCCTATGTCAACCTGCCAATTTATAACACATAGCGTTGTTGGATCATGAGGGCACAAAACTATCAATTTATGGGAGGCTTTAGCCCAGCCAGGTAACTAAGGGGACCGCAATGTTGCCTCAGTTAGCTCTCCACTGACATCATTGGTATGCTAACGTTATGATGCTTGTTTTATTAGATGGCGTATTCTACTAAAAGATATTACCTGTTCATGCTCAGTAGCTGTTGATACATCTAGAAAGATGGATGGTACTGCATTCGTTGTCAGTAACTTATATCCCTTCAAATTCCTTTGTTTTTCGAAGTCATCCGGTCTGAAATGTGCACTACTTGTAATTCTGGAGAGTTTCCACTGGTGTGTTGATGTCCAAGCCAACAGCAATAAGCCAAAGATTAGTCCTTTTGCGATCTCGGACTGGAAACTTACAAAAACTTTTAGGCCCCAGTTACACGGAAACGATCTGCACCACGCTAAAGTACTGTTTCGTTCTCACTTTTAACTCCGCGTTTAGACGAGCATTTTGCATACAGATAGAAACGCAAAAGAATGTGATATTTTCTATTTTTCGATGCAGTATACACGCCAGATGGTAGGTGGCAACAGCAGCAAGATCAAGCTTGTGCATAAAGTCTTCGACTTCTCTTGCTGTTCACCACTAGTGCGTGATTAAAAATAGTTTGCCATTAATCTCCAATCTGTGTTACTCTCATGCATCATTGTTGTAACTTCCTGGAACGGCTCTTCTAGTGAAACTAGTGCAGCTAAAGCAAGTTGAATGTCCATTGCAGGGATCGCTATTTTGCTTTTCTAGCACTGGGTAAGCATGTCACTATGCGAGGAGAAACAAAGTTTTGCGTTTTCAATCATTTACACGATGATGGAAGAGTGGAGCGTTTTCAAGTTTTCCACTCTGGTGGGGGTTTTCATTTTTTTGCGTTTTCAACCTCCAAAAACTACGTTTCCGTCAAAACGATAGGGCGAAACGAAATAGTATTTTGCGTTTTTCACCCCGGAGCGTTGTCGTGTAAACGGGGCCTTAGTTTCCCATCTGCTGCGTTTACTTTCAGTTTCTAACAGCACACCTGATCAGCATTTTCCTTAATTATTCCTAAACATCCAATGACACAATCTCTAGCGTACGTTTAGCCTCATCCCACTAGCTGGGCTGGCTATCGTCACTTTGGTCAAACAACTAACCTAACCATGTAATGTTATCATTGCCATTCAAGGGTAGTTTTTTTTATAAACACAGATGACCTGACATGTTCATGTATTTGCCTAAAGGAGACTGCAGAGTGGGTCAGACTGTTTTTATTGCCAGGCTACGGGTGTCCATTCACTTGCGTTAGCCTAGCACACAGCTGATAGAATGACTGGATGAAATTAGTTGAAAACTGTCTCCAGTGATACATATCACTCAGGCTTACTTGGAAATGAGGTTTAAAATAGAAATTATTAAAGGGGGGGTTCAGAATTTTCGAATGTGTACAACCTCATACTTTGCTTGTTAACATTAAATTCATTGTAAAATTCGCCCGCAACCCCTTTCATTTTCAATGAGAGTTGGGCAAAATTCATGCACAGTGGAAATGCACCCACAGACAAATGTGACAGGGACACTGGTGAATTTGCAAAACAAGCTCACATTAGTCACGCTTAGCGCCAGCTGATAACTTAGCAAATTCATGTTGATCATTTAACAGCAGTGAATCCTGTCATTCAGACTAGAACAATAAAATAATGGTAAATGGACTGCATTTATATAGCGCTTTTCTACTCCTACGAGCACTCAAAGCGCTTTACAACATATGCCTCTTTTCTGCTACTACGAGCACTCAAAGCTCAACAACATATGCCTCTCATTCACCAATTCACACACATGCACTCATACTCCGATGGCAGTGGCTGCCATGCAAGGTACCATCCTGCCACCGGGAACAATTGGGGTTCAGTAACTTCGGGTGTATTCACACCTGAAAAGTCCTTTGGTCCACTTGTTTGGTCCGGATCATTAGCGGACAATTTTTTTTTCATTTGGTGCGGTTTGCATTCACACTGTACTTTTTGCAAGCGAACTTTATTCTGTACACATATATCCACGTGTGTGACGATCGCTGCTCCCATTGGACAGAAAAGACTTGAGCACCAGAGTCCGTTTGGAAGCAGACCGAGACCACCTGAAAAAGTGGGTCTCGGTCCGGTTGTTTGGTCCGCACCAGGATTCGTTTGTTGTATTCACACCTGCACAAAAGGGACAACGTGGGAAACAAACTCTGGTCCGTTTAAAGTGGACCAAACAGTGCAGGTGTGAATTTGCCCTTACTCAAGGATACTTTGATCTGGTCAAATGGAGTGGGGCTCAAACCTGCAACCCTCCTGCACCTCTACCACCTGCGCCACCATCGACCATAATCAATGTTAATAATACATCATCTCCTGTTCATGACAGACTAATGTAATTTTTACATCAAAAATGTCTGGAACTCGACTGGTAAGCATCAATCATGTGCCTCATCTAATCCCTCTGTATTTCCAAAGCAGGTGTTCTGCAAATCCTGAACTACAAGCTTAAACAAAACATCAACTCCCAGGCACAAACATCAAAATTCATTTGCACTGAACTCTTTACATACACAAGCGTGTACAGCCCAATGTCTTTTCATCATCTTGGTAAGGTTAATGGTTATTTTCTGAAAACGTTTTTACATTTTGCAACTTTTTGGTTTATACATACACCTCTGTTCATCTTCATGCTGACGTTTGGAAACTTTCTTGGACGTTTGTAAGAAAATGCTTAAATTTCTAATGCACAGTGAAATCTGTCTTTAAAGATAATTATGAATTAATAACTTCTAAAATGGCATGGAAAAAATTATTCTAACCACTTCACTTTCATCAGAGAAAAACAGCAGCCAACCTGAAGATGGATTTAGATGTTCCAACAGCCTCCTCTTTATCTCGTACTAACACCAGTACAGGATACTGTTACTGGGACTTCTTCAGAATGTCTGCTACCGTCATCAACCTCCTGACAGGCCTGCCATTGAACAGCTACATGGTTTGGGTGATTATTACAGATTCTGCAAAGACAATAGCATCAAGTTTTCTGGAACTCAACATGGCTCTCAATGAAATTCTGTTCATAGTGCTATCCCTATTTTTCTTAGCGCCAGTTTGTGATTATTTATTAGAATTCCAATTTGTGTGTCTTTTCTGTTATGCAATAATACTGGCTGGACGTCCTATTTTCCAAACCTTGATCTGTATAGAGCGCTATGTGGCTGTGGTCTACCCTGTGGTCTTCCTCAGGTGTGGAGTATTGAGATACAAGTTCAGATGCTTAACTGTGGTGTGGTTTATAGTTCTCACAGCCTCTTTGATCATAACACTTTTTTTTGAAAAAACCTTTTACATTTTAATAGCCCAAACATTGACCTTGATTACGGTAAAACTGTTCTGCTTGCTGTCAGTCCTGAGGGCCCTTAAACAACGTAAACCTGGGGATGGACGGAGGGAGAGAGAGACGGCCAATCAGGCCAAGATGAGGGCAGTCAAGATCATTCTGATCTTACTTATCAGCACTATTGTCCAGTACGGCCCTTTATTATTGATATGGTTTCTATATTTGTGTGAGTCTCAATCTTATCTCGCATTGGCTTTTGAGATTACTTTCTTTCTTATGGTTTGTGCTGGTCATATTCAACCTCTTCTCTTCCTTCAGAGGACTGGAAAACTTCCCTGCAAGGGGAATCCATAACCAAACATCTGATTTCTATACTGCATTCTGTTACACTGTTATACTGTAATGGTTTGTCTTCTAATTGCTAAAATCTTGTAGTAGTTTTAATTGATAGTTCAGATTGTGTGTAGATCAGATTGATCAGGTGTACACATTCATTTCGATTCCACTCTTCAAAAAAAGAACACATTTTGTCATTTTTTTAAGCATTTTGTTTTTGAAAGTTTTATATTTTTTAATAAGGACAGGTTAAAATTACAGTAATGTTTTGATAAAATGAATGACAATTCAACCCACAACAATAAACAACAATATCATGTGCAACAATTTTGTTTTACAATGTAGCCAAATGGCTATTACAATAGAGTTTTATACATTATGTCATTCACATAACGCCCGACTTGAGTAAGTGATGATCAGTGTGGATAGAAGTAAAACTGCTGGTTTAAGTCGTACCTCACCGGGTGATTGTTCAATGTGTCCTGGCTAGGATCTGCACCTTAACACCTTGCTAAAGGATCTGTGTTGGCCTATATTTGCCATTTCTACCACCTTATTGGGTCAAATCATTCGCCAGCATGGCTTCTCTGCACATTCCAGGGTGGCCTTTTATTGTGGGCAGTATAAGGTACACCTGTGCACTACTCATTATGTCAGATCCGCATCTTGATGTGGCACACCTGTGAGGTGGGATGGATTATCTAAGCAAAGCAGAAGTGCTCACTATCACACATTTAGATTTGTGAACAATGTTTGAGAGAAATGGTAATATTTTAGATCTTTAATTAAATCTCATGAAAAATCGGAGCGGAAACAAAGGTGTTGCGATTATATTTTTGTTGAGTGTATGTATAGTCTGCTTGGACTGCTTCTGATATTAAAAATATCACCCCACTGTTACATAATGTAATGTATAACATTTAAAATTAAACTTAATTAATGTATTCATAC
>JAGFZM010000822.1:0-11250 GCA_017657215.1 Limnothrissa miodon | reverse complement strand
TGTGTGTGTGTGTGTGTGTGTGTGTGTGTGTGCATGCAACCAGAGGGAGAAGAGGTACGTCTGTATTTTGTCTGTTAGTGTTTGTTTCTGATGTTAGTGTGTCAACCCTATTGTTCTGTATGTGAATGTAACCTGTGTGTGTGTGTGTGTGTGTTTTTCAGGTGTACTGGGTTCAGTGTGACGGCACCTGTAACCAGTGGTTCCACATGATGTGTGTGGGTGTGACGGCGGAGTTGGCTGAGAAGGAGGACTATGTGTGTGTGAGGTGCATCTCTCACCAGTGATGACCAATCCAGGATCACCACACACACACACACACACACTCAGATGGCCGTTACCCCCCCCCCATCTATCCTATGTACCAATGGTGCTAATCTCTTCCTCCTCTTCCTCCTCTTCCTCCTACTCCTCCTCTTGTGGGGTTGGTCATTCTTCTTGTCTTGGTTTTGTATGTTTCCAGTTCGGCTTCTTTCCTGAGCTCCTCTGAACTCGTCTGTGTGTCGTCTTTTAAAAACAAGAGAATAAAAAACTATGGCAACCAAGAGGGGTGGGGGTGGGGGTTGAGGGGTGTGTTGCATGGGTTTCCGTTGGAGATGGGGTTTAGGGGGGAAGGGTGTGTGTGTATGTGTGTCATCCCCCCCCCCCCTTCCCCCCTCTGTGAAGAACTGTTTGTGTGTAACCGACCGTCAGAGGCGACTGCATGCTGAACCAGACACACAAACAATACAACAAACAAACAAATGCAGGAACAAACGAAAGAAGACAAACAGATTTTCACCAAATATACCATAAATGTTAAAGAAATAAAGAGACATATATTTTGGAAACCCCTGTTTAATATGGGCATCTCTTTCCCCCCCATCTTAATATTATGATAATGCTAATTATGAGTTTTGTAGTATAGTTTTATTTATCAGAGCAATAATGTCTGTGTTGGGGGGGGGGGGGGGGTATTTTTGGGGGTGGGGTGTCTGTGCTGTTGAGCAGGGAGCAATGACCCAGAGCCAACAGCAGAGGGCAATGAGAGGGTGGGTGGAGGGAGGTGGGTGTCATGATACTGCCATCAACGTGGTCGGGGGTGGGGGGGGGGGGGGGGGGGGGGGGGGTGGGAAGGTTGGAACTGGGAATGGAATTAGCCTGTTTCAAATGTTGCAGTTTCTAGTGTGAAATTAAAATACCTTTGTTGTAATATCATACGTTTGGTGTGTTTTTTGAGAACATGCGCACACATGCACACACACTCGCAGACTCATGCAAGATTGCGTTAGAAGTTCTAGTCTTATTCATGTAAACGCACTCACTTACACACACACAAATGATGCACACATGCTTCAGTTGTTTTGTTCATGTATGGTTGAGATTGTGTATGAAGTTGTGTGTGTAGATGCATATTCCTCTTCTCTACACAACCAACAAACTGCACACACACACACACACACACACGCACGGGGGGGGGGGGGGGGGGGGGTCTGAGTTACCTGAGTCCCAAGTGGGGAGAGGGCCCTTAAGGAGTCTGGAATTTTCTTTCACTTTGAATATTAATAAAGTTTAAAGATTTAAAATAGCATGGGCATTGTTTATGCATAGCGTCCCGAATTTGGTGCTACGCCCCTAACTAGGCGACTGTAAGCCAGAGCGATGAGATGAATGCGCCCAAATTCAGGAAAAGACCTACGGTGTACCAAATGACTAGTTTATAGATCTACCGGCTGTGGAAAGCGATATATAGGGTACCTCTCTGCAAATGGTGACTAAGCAGCCTGGTGTAGCGGAACTATTCACCTACACATTCACTGCGCCTTGACGCGCGGAAGCACAGCGAGGAGAGGAGCGCTTCCTGGGCGCAGATCAGGAATGCAAATGCGCAGGATTGTCAGGAATGTGCGTACGGGGCCCGCGCGCGCCCACCCGACGCGCGCTCACAGGAGACCAGCCCAACAGCGTTCCCATGAACCTTTCACTGCGCCTCCGGTCTCACATCAGCTGTCGGCCTCTGAGTGTCCACTCGCGCCCTCAAACACTTCACAGGATTATCTGCGCGTGGTGTTGCAGATTAAGGAAAGTTAGAAAGTTAACAGGCGCGCAACAGTCGGCACCATGTCCAGCGGTGAGGAGGACTTCGACAGCCTGCTCGCGACTCTGTCGCCGGAGGAGGTGGAAGAGCTTGAGAAAGAGCTCACGGTCATTGATCCAGACCCCAACGTGCCCGTGGGCCTACGGCAGCGGAACCAGACGGAGAAGATTCCCACGCGAGGCTACAATAGGGAGGCAATGCTGGTTTACTGCGAACGAGAGACCAAAAAGCTGCTGCGCAGGGAACGGTCCGTAGAGGTATACACTGAGGGGGTGGGGTGGGATTCGAGGGGCTTTCTGACATGTTATGTGTTGTACAAGTATTTAAATACAACTATTGAAGACATATAAATGTATATAAATGGTGGTCATGGTTTGGCGACAAGGGTTGTTAAGTCTTTCCCAAATATCTGTAATGATAATGCAAAAGAGTCTTGACGCATTTGCATTAACATGTGTGCCTATGATAATGTGGTCCAGAGTCCGCGTGCTCTGCTGGCACGGTAGCCTATCATCTACCGGTTCAAATAGGTGAACGGACAACTGAGTTGTTTATGATGGACATGACAGCAATGCATCACTATCACATAGCATAAGCTATAGTTGTATGTGTGCAAGGGTGCCGCTAAAAAATATATGACGTGAAATAGTTTTGGGGCCCCCAAACTTCGATTTGCAATATTACAGTGTTCTTTTGGGCCCTCCATCAGGTCCAGGCCCTAAGGCATTCTAAACTGCCGCCCCACCACCCCACCTGGCAGCACCCCTGTGTGTGTGTGTTTGTGTGTGTGTGTGTGTTATTTGGCTAAGCCTACTCCTATCAGCACGAAGATCAAGCCAGGTTGTTAGGAACATGATTCGGAGCAGGAGACCGCGAGTTGTTTTTGGCATGACGGTTACTCCACTTGTACCTTTGACCCGTGCACCGGGGAGACCCCCTAACAAGCTCGCTGACTGCTGTTAGGGCGCAGCCGGTGCCCGTCCCATTGCGACGGTATTTAACGGGTTTCGATTAGAGCTCATGCCTCTGCATCGATGCGAAGTGTCCACGAGATTGTTTGGATTAATGGGCTGAGTAGCGCGCCCTTGAACAGGTGCTGCGCGAGTCTTGCTCGGGGGTCCCGTGGAGACGTCGCGCACTGTTTGTTTGACAGGAGTTCAGAGGAACGGAGGACGGAAAAACGCTGCAAGCGAAATGTCAGTCGCTCGCTGGGGCATCATCACACTCTCGGTTGCCTGGCAACCATGTCTCCATGCTCCACAGAAGCCGCGTGCTCCGGGGGGAGCGGAAAGAGGACAGTCTGACCGAAACCTCCCTCCTCTGCACCGAAAGCATCCGAGAGACGGGATTCATGTGTGAGTGCGTGTAAACCACTAAACCGGTGGCTCTGGACTCACGGCCGACCTCTCTGTAGCGGGAGATGGGATATTAAATTGATGCCTGACAGTCTTAAAGTTTTCCACATCTGTCGCGCATGTTTGTGTTAGGCTACTGCACAGGCGATATGCAGCAACAGGGATTAATTTAAATATTGTTTGAATAGTAACCTGCAATTGGTGTTGTATTATATTAGACGCACTGGAGTAGAATAAGCGTTTGAAAAGGTGACAAAAACGCGCGCGCACTGCAGCGCCAAAGAGACACGCGCAGCCGGGACGGAATTCTTCGGCAGGCAGCTCGCGCTCTCACTGCCTTTTACGGACACATCTGCGAGATCTGTAAGTTCCTCAAACAATGGCGCGCGCGCTCCCTTCGGCTGAGGAACGGCAATTAGAGACCGTCTATAAATAGCTCGAGCAATGTGCACTTCAAAAACACGCGTGACCCCGGATCAGCAGAGCTGAGCGAAATGGTTCTTTGTAATGAGTTTGGGCTCAAAGAGACGGGAACACGTTTATAAACAGAGAGAATTATGCGGCGCTTGTACAAGGCGTGTAGTTTGGAGAAGCTGAGTGGCGCAGATATAAGCCCAGACCCCTCCTGGCCTCCTGGCATACAACGGACTGAGTTTGGTTTGCATCAGAGTTTGAAAAACTTCAACAAGAGCCAGATCACCATCAGGGCACTGAACACACGCTCCTGAACACACTCCACTCTACACTAACACACACATTACTGAACACACACCATTGAACACACACTACTAAACACACTCCATTCTATACCACTGCATCCAGTCCACTCCACTGAACAGACAGTACTGAACCCAATTCACTCCACTGAATGCACACACAGAAACACACACACACACAGACAGGAAACCCCAGCCTGATCTGAAATGTGTCTGGATCATTAAGTGCACCATGGTCATTACTGTAAGTGCACTGATTTATTGATGAATGTTTGTCTGTGTGTGTGCTGGTGTCCTAATGAGTGTGTGTGTGTGTGTGTATGTGTTTGTTGGTTTATTGATTAGTGTGTGTGTGTGTTTGTGTGTCTGCTGTTGTATTGATAAGTGTGTGTGCTAGCTAATGTATTCATTTTATTGATGTGTTGATTGCGTATGTGTGTTGATCTATTGATGTATTGAATAGTACGATTAGTATTTTGTATGTTGATGTATATCAGAGATGGGAGTAAGTCACTCATTATGCAAGTCTCAAGCAAGTCTCAAGTCTTAACCTTCAAGTCTCAAGCAAGTCCCAAGTCATTTTTGTGAGTCATAGCTTAGGTTAAGCAAGTCACAAGTCAAGTCATTGGCTGAGTGGTGTCAAATGTCTCCTTAGTAGTGATGTACTCTTCAATTTTTGACAGAGGGGAGAAGTGCAAAAAAAAAACTACTTTTAGCTCATGTTTTCATTGCATAATATTCCATATAGGGAAATGAAATGGAGACACTTCTATGTTATATACTACGAAAAAGTCTTGAAAGTCGACCATTTCTCATTTAAGTAATACATCTCTCATATACTTATACATACATTTACGGTAATAGGGTTTGTGCATGTTGTTTGGCTATTATACTTTATATAGCCTATATGATTTAACAACAACAAACGCTAACAAACTAACAGCTACATTGATGTGGTAACTTTGGACTAGCAACTAGCGCTAGCTAGACCTGATCTGCCAAGTGAATAAATCTGGCAATTTCAGATAGGCTACCATATTTCAGTCAAATTGTCTGTTATTTGATAGGCGGGATCAATGTGAAACCGAGTCAACATGATTAAAACTTAATGTGATGCAAACAGTAAGCTCTTGTCACGTTTGACTGATGAAGATGAGATGTTAGCTGCCAGCGTAAAAATAATGTGAAATTAGCTAGAGACATTAGGCTACTTACTTTTCTTTGTGTAGTCGGAAATGGCGGATGAAATTTAACATGGTGCTGGATGTGTCGGGTATTTTTGCGCTGCACACCTTGCACATGGCAAATCGTTTCTTTTGTTGAGTTGAATAGTCTTTAAATTCAAATTTTATGATTTTGGGAACCCTGGCTGCAGTAGCAGTAGAACTGGTAGCACCTTCTATCCTTCAAACCCTGACCGCTCTACTGTACTGTAGATGGCGGGCGCATCACCTAGTAGAGAGACTACTGGTTGCCAGGATCGCCCACAAGCATCAGGAAACATCCAATTGAAAATATTTGTTATTATTATTCTTCACCAATTTACTAAGACAGCAATGACTTGTTGAGTCATTGCATGCAAGTCTAAGTCAAGTCTCAAGTCATGAGTAGCAAGTCCAAGTCAAGTCAAGTCTTTTTCTCACTGTTGATCAAGCAAGTCACAAGTCCTCAATCTGACGACTTAAGTCTGACTCGAGTCAAGTCACTAGACTCGAGTCCCCCATCTCTAGTATATATGTGCTGATTGGTTGGTGTGTATGTGTGTCAGCCGATGTATAGATATGTGTGTGTGTGTGTGTGTGTGTACTGGTGTATTGATAAGTGTGTGTGTGTGCACTGATGTATTGATGAGTGTGTGTGTGTGTGTTTATAGGGCGAGACCAAGGCTGAGCGCAGGGAGCGCTTGCGGCGAATGGGGCGGAGTCGAGAGAGGAGTTTCTCCCGCAGTAGCAGTGTGGAGGCGGAGCCCGATGGGCAGGGGGAGGAGCAAGGGGGCGGGCCTACAACAGACAGTATACAGCACCACCCGGAGGACGATGGCAGCAGCAGCAAGAGACTCAGGAGGACAGAGAGCAGAGAGAAGAGAGATGGAGAGAGCAACAGAGGAGAGGAAGGAGGTGAGGGGCAGAAGGGAGTGAGAGAACGCAGAGAGGAGTTCAAGAGAGGAAGAGGAGAGTCCTCGTCCAAAGGGCTAAGCTCCCGACAACAACAACAGGAGGAGGAGGAGGAGAAGGAGAGGAAAGAAAGGGAGGGAGAGAGAGAGAGGGTTATGGAAGAGAGGAGGAAAGAGAGGGAGAGAGCGGCGGAGGAAAGAAGGAGGGAGATGGTGAGAGAGAGGGAGGTAGAGGAGAAGAAAGAGAGTGCAGAAGAGCAGAGAGGAGCAGGAGAGAGAAAGACCAGATGCACTGTGTCTCGGGAAGAGGAAGAGAGAGATGAGCGAGTTAGACGGATGGAGGAGTGGAGAGAGAGAAGGAGGGGAGAGAGAAGAAGGGCAGAAGCAGAAGAAGCAGAAACAGAGGAGAGGACTGGAGGAGAGAGGAGAGAGGAGAAGAAAGACGTGACAGAGAAAAAGAGAAGAGAAGAAAGGAGAGAAGAGAAAAGAGGAGAGGAAAGGACAGAGGAGAGGAAAGGGGTGAGAGAGAAGAAAAGAGGAGAGGAAAGAAGAGAAGAGAAAAGACAAGAAAGGACAGAGGAGAAAAGAGAAGCATGCAGAAAGGACAGCAAGGGGAGGATAGAGGAGGAATTGCACAGACTAAACCGAGAGAAGAGCAGAGAGGAAAAAAGAGAGGCGAGGAAAGATGAGAGGAAAGAGGGGAAGAGAGAGGAGAAGAGAGAGGAAGAGGGAGAGGAGGAGAAGGATGAAGATGTGTGCAGTGAAGATGATGACTCTGATATGAATGATAAGGAGGAGGAGGAGGAGAGTGACGAAGGCTCCAGCATGTTCGAGGGTTTGCTTGAGCAGGTACGTAGCAACGACCCCGAGCTGACCGAGCTCAACGTCAACAACTGCGACGCCATCCGCTGCGACACACTACTGCAGCTGTCTGAGGCACTGCGCTGCAACACACACGTACGCATCTTCAGCCTCGCCAACACACGAGCAGATGACCATGTGGCCGCTGCAATAGGCCACGCCCTTCGCCGCAACCGCACCCTCGCATGCCTCAACATGGACTCCAACCAGCTGACGGGGCGTGGGGTTCTAGCGCTGGTGGAGGCGCTGACAGAGAATGGCTCGCTCACGGAGCTGCGCTTCCACAACCAGCGGCACATCTGCGGGGGCAAGACGGAGATGGAGATGGCGCGGTTGCTAAGAGACAACACCACCCTGCTGAAGCTGGGCTACCACTTTGAGCTGGCCGGCCCACGCATGGCCGTCACACACATCCTCAGCCGCAACATGGACCGCCACAGGCAGCGCCGCCTTGAGCAGAGGAGGGCCCAGCAGAACCAAGACCAGAACCCTGACCAGAAGCAAGACCAGAAGCAGAAGCAAGACCAGAAGCAGTCTGTGAGCCTGGGGAAGGAACCAGCGCAGAAGAATGTGCCACAGAACCACAGGAACCAAAAACAGAACATTGGTCAGAACAAGGAGATGGCTGGGACACCACGGAGGTTCCAGACAGAGGTTCTACCGCAGAATCAAATGGGTTTGGGCCAGAAGCCACAGGGGTCCAGTAAGGGATCAGGTGCTTTGGACTCCGTCAGACAGAAGTTCTCAAAGCAGGACAATCACATTGACAAACCTGGACATACACGCGCACACACACGCGCGTCTGGCAAGCCCCCACCCAGTTCCAGTGGAGGACAGAAGGGTGTGTGTGCGCCCCCCCCACCCCCTCCCCCCGCCCCCGCGCTGGATGTGCAGTCCCTCAGACGCGCCCTCACCCCCGTGGGCCAGAGGAGAACCGAGAACCGGGCCGGAGAACGTGGAACTGAGCGGAGCTCCAGAGACCAACTCCTGGCGTCCATACGGAATAACAGCAACATGAGAACACTCAAGAAGGTTTCAAACACACACACACACACACATACAGACATGTACACACGCATACAGACACACACCAACTGGTATCTATATGCAGCAACATGAGAACACTAAAGAAGGTGTCACACACACACATGCACAAATGCACACACACACACACACACACACACATTTACAATCTTAACAGTAAAATCTGCAGCGTACTGTATAGTGCACTGATAAACATCAGTAGCAGCTTGTAGTAAACATGTAGTATTGTAGGGTTAAAGTGGTGAATAAGTACCGGTAGTATGGGGTTGAAGTAGTAAACATGTAGTACAAGGTTGATGTAGTAAACATGTAGTATGGGGTTGAAGTAGTAAACATGTAGTACGAGGTTGATGTAGTAAACATGTAGTATGGGGTTGATTCAGTAAACATGTTGTATGGGATTGATGTAGTAAACATGTGGAATGGGGTTGAAGGAGCAGCTTGCGTGTCTGATTCTTAGTAATAGTATCTTGAGTGTGGAGTCTGTGTGTATGTGTGTGTGTGTGTATGTATGAGAGAGAGTAAATAAAGTAAGGAATCAGTGAACAGTTTTTATCTTTAGAACAGTTTTATCTCTCTCTCAATACATCTTTCTCTCTCCTCTTTCTCCATTGCTCTTTACTTTAAGAAATGCACTTTCTCTCTCTCTCTCTCCATCTGTCTGTCATCTCTCTCTCTATCCTCTTACTGCCGCTTTTTCTCCATCTCTCTATCTCTTTCTTCTCCTCTTCACTGTCTCTCTCTGCCCACCTCCCTTTACCTCCAGCAGCTCAGTCAGGAGACAACCAATAAGCTTGGGTTTGCTCAGCCTAGAATATGAGATGGCCAATCAGCAAACAGCTCAGTTAGGAGACAACCAATAAGCTTGGGTTTGCACAGAATATGGGATGGTAATGTTGAATTCACTGGCTCTGTATTTTATTTTGGAACTATATAGAACTTCAATCTCTTTCTCTCTCTCTCTCCATTTCTCTCTCTTTCCCTCTGTTTTCTCAGGTTGAGGTGCCTAAGTTGCTACGGTAACATGGATGAACGGATGAAAGTGACAGGGCAGAAGGGCATTGGGGCAGAGTGTGCATGTAAGTGTGTGTGTGGGTGTGTTTGTGCCCCTCTAGCTGGCTGGCACGGAAAGGCCTGATCATGTGACTCATCTGTGCTGCGCTGGGTTCTGGAAGACCTTCAATGAGAGGATAAATGGTCTGGAATGCTCTAGAAGGTTCTAGATTCTCTCTGGAGTTCCAGAGTCTTGACGAAGCAAAGCTGCATCTCAGCCTGATTCACACAAGCCTATCACCACCCCTCATTCAACTTCTGAGCCTGTGCGGAGTCGGGCTGAAGGGTGTGTGTGTGTGTGTGTGTGTGTGAGAGAGAGAGAGAGAGAGAGAGAGCGAGAGAGAAAGAGAGAGAGAGGAAGAGTGGTGTGTGAGTCTGTGGGAGAAAGAATGAGAGAGTGTGTGTATCTGTGAGAAAAAGAGGGAGAGGGGAAGAATGGTGTGTGTGTGTGTGTGTGTGTGGGGGGGGGGGGTCACAGCTGTGGTCCGGCTCCGCTATTTTGCTCCATCTGTGCTCCAGCAGCATGTTGCCCTGTGGTGGGTTTAGGTGCCCTTATGTGTTCCACCCTCACCTCAGTCTGAGTGTCCTGGTGAAGAACAAAGACGTTTTCCTGATGAAGCCCAACGTCCTGCTCATCGTCTCACTGCAGTTGTCATTACTGGACGAGTGGGAGCCGCAGACGTCTTACAGCAGGACTTTGATTGAGAGGACTTGAAGCCAAAACTGCAACAACAGCAACAGGGCTGTTACCTGTTATCTGGACGTGTGTTAATTAAATGTGGTCATAGACATGTCTTAATTAATTAAGAAGGGGGTCATAGAGGTGTCTTAATGAGGCACAACGTTTGATGTTATTGTTTTTATTTTTTATTGGTTGCATTTTTAATGAGTTCTTATTTCTTCTGTCTCAATATTAAGACCATTAGCTCACAGACATAGTTACAGTATTACTGTTTGGCTGGGAGCTCACAGACGTACTGTAGTGATTAGTGATTGGCTATGAACTCACAGATGTAGTGATTGATGATTGGCTGGGAGCTCACAGACATAGTGATTAGTGATTGATTGGGAGACTGTGAGCTCACAGACGTAGTGATTGGTGATTGGCTGAGTAGGAACCAGTCTGGTGACAATTCACACAATTAATAACTGCTGTCATCGGTTTATTTTTGTCTCTCCAGAAAGAGTGTGTTTACTAGTACTCAAAGATGGAGTGTGTGAGAGTGTTTAGATGATGGAGTGTGTTTAAATGAAGGAGTGTGTGAGAGTGTGTTTAAATGGAGTGTGTGAGTGTGTTTAAATGATGGAGTATGTGAAGAGACATTTTTTGTGATTAAACATGTGACACAACTAACAATCTTTTGTGTCATTCTGTTATTGTGTCTCTTGTGTGTTTATGAGTGTGTGTGTGAGGTTGCATGTGTGTGTGTGTGTGTGATGTGCATATGCATTCTGTGTGTGTGTGTGTGTGTGTGTTTGAGGAGGTTGTTGATTGGATGATGCAAAATTTCCCTTGTGTGTGTGTGTGTAGTAAACATCTTTGGGATGTAGTTAGTGTGTGTGTGTGTGTAGTGAGAGGCTGAGTGTGTGTTCATGAGTGTATTAAGCGGCTGTGGGATAACTGCGTAGTTTAGGTGTTCTCCAGTGTGTGTGTGTCTGTGCTCATACGACTGTGTGTGTGTGTGTGTGTGTGTGTGTGTTTAGGTGTTATCCAGTGTGTGTGTGTTTAGGTGTTCTCCAGTGTGTGTGTGTCCTCATACGGTTGTGTGTGTGTGGGAGAGAGAGTGTCTGTGTGTGTGTGTGTGTTTAGGTGTTCACCAGTGTGTGTGTGTCCTCATACGGTTGTGTGTGTGTGGGACAGAGAGTGTCTATGTGTGTGTGTGTATGTGTTTAGGTATTCTCCAGTGTGTCTGTGCTCATACGCCCTTATAAGGAATGGACTGTGCACAGCAGTAGTCATCTAAGAATAATCCCCGGCTCACTTCATGAACACACACACAGAGCACACTTTATTAGTACACAAACACACACACA
>JAGFZM010000821.1:79994-96473 GCA_017657215.1 Limnothrissa miodon | reverse complement strand
TTCTGTACACTGTGCTCATTGTGAAGAGGCTTGAGTGTGTGTGTGTGCATTTAGTAGGACAGTAATAAACTCTGAAAGTACTAATGAGTCTCAAAGGAGAAGCCAGCTGCCGTTCGCACAGGACATCACTCTTTCTCTCCCTCTCCCTTTCTTTTTTTTGCCCCCATTCTCGCTCCCCCCTCCCCCTCCTCCTACTTACTTTCTCTTCTCTTCCATCCTTGGACATCCTGTGAGAAGTGCCAGCCCACATAAAGTTGGACTTCCTCAACACCTGCTAAGCATACACCCACTCATACACTCACAAACACAGCTTCACACTCACACACACACATACACGCGCTCACAAAACAGACTTGGCAATCTCAGTCAGAGAAAACTCTTTTTTTTCTCTCTCTCACTTCATCTCAGTATGTTTCTTTCACCCTCATACAGACTGCTGAAATGTTCATCTCTGTGACCCGCACTGTTTTCCTTAAATAGTTGTAATTAATGCCTCTGTTGTTTTAACACTAGCTTTGAAAACACTGTATTCAAACAATGAAGCTGATAAAGAGACTCGGAATGCGTGCTTTCGGTTTTAATTAGCTAAGTGTGTGAGGTCTCACCTTTGCCAGTTCCTCTTTAAAGAGCCTCTCCCCAGAGATCCAAAGGAAGGAGAGAAGTGCAGATATGCTTCAACAAGAACAAAATGTGTTTGTGTAAAAGAGAGAGAGAGAGAGAGAGAGAGAGAGAGAGAGAGAGAGAGAGAGAGAGAGAGAGAGAAAGAAAGAGAGAGAGAAAGAGTGTGCACTAACACGAACACACACACACACACACACACAGAGGGTGTGGACCCTGAGGGCAAACATTTATTCAGGAACAGTGTGAAACAATTGGGATCAATCAGATCAATCTCTTTGAGTGTGACAGGCCTTCACAGCAAGGTGACAGCTCAACCCTCTGAGGCTGAAATATGACTTCAGAATGATGAAGCAAACACAGCAATTAGGCAGATATTACACAACTACAGTGGGGCAAAATGCACACCATTCTAATGCTCCAATTAAGCAGATTGCAGCTGTACGCATACTTGTCCCATAGAACACTCATAGAATTGTTTGTGTAATGCTGCGTTTAAAGGCTCAAGGTGGTTGAATATTATTTTCCAGCTCAGCCCTCTATGTATGGAAGTACACAGACCTAATCCATATAAATAATAGTGTGTGTGTGTGTGTGTGTGTGTGTGTGTCTGTACACCCTGAGTCTCAGCACGAGTCTCCATATGAAGTACACAGACCCAAACCATATAATATTCTATGTGTGTGTGTGTGTGTGTGTGTGTGTGTGTGTCAGCACAAGCCTCCAGGCTGGGCCCCTCTCTTCTTGCCCAGTGGCTTGGCCTTGTCTCCCAGCCTGTCTCAGACTCTCTCCTGGGCCACTGCGGTCCACGGGAATGGGGAATCTGCTTGGGGGGTTTTAAATGCACTCTTGGCCTCTACCTCTCCCTTTATTCTGTGTTCTGCCGCTCGGTCGGTCTTTCGTTCCTTCTTTCCTTTCCTCTCAACTTTGTTTCTCTCAGAAAGCGTCCCATACTCACTGCTGACCCCTCTTACCCCTATCATTACAGAGGCTTAAACTGTGTTTTGCCAGACCGTTTTTACATACTTATTATTATTTTTTTTTAAAGGGAGTAGCTATTTTATTTTGTTATTGTTATTCCTGAATTCTCACAGTATCAGCCTTCATTAACCACCCCCCAACTCCACCACACTTACACACACACACACACACACACACACAAACCCTTCCTCCATCACACCCAACCTCACCCTCACCCCACCCGCTGACCACAGCAGTTGGCATGGTAACTGCTGCACCAGCGTGTGCCAGGGCTCTGGTGGCTGCAGACGCCGTGGAGACGCCGGGTAACCGAGGGCGATGGGAAGAACGATGGAATTCTGTTTGGTTTGGAAAGAGCAGAGCAGTATGGGAAAGGGGTGGGGGGGAGTGTAGGTCAAGAGACATGAGTTTATGAAGTGTGCACTGTAGTGACACAGTTAATGAGAGAGAAATGAGGGAAGGGATGAGTGAGAGACAGTGTGTGTGTGTGTGTGCTTGTGAGAAAGAGAGAGGACAGGGATGACAGGAGAATTATGTGTGAGTCCGGGTTAGGGACTATGTTAGTGGGATATGTTGACTGTGCCAACCCTAGAACAAAGAAAGTGCAAGGACAGACAATGGGTGGAGTGTGTTTGTGTGTGTGTGAGGGAGAGAATGAACACCAGTGTGTGTGTCTATGCTTTAAACCAACACTCACAATAAACACACACCCCTATTATTGAACTACATGATTACTTAGCGTACACACACAACTTCATTGCTGTGAAAGCAATATAAAACACAAAAGATACACTCACAATAACACTCTCACCCTGCTAAAATCCCCTCTCTCTGGCACACACACTATTGCTGCCTCTAACAAGAATCATTTTGCATTGTTGCCGACTTGCTGACTTCCATGCATATAGCACAACAGAGGGGGTTGGGGGTTTGGCTGTTCAAATGAAAGATTTTCCAACAAAAGGACGACACCAATAAAAGCCATCTCTGTCACTCTTGCCTCTTTTTTCTCTCTCTCTTTCCTCCTCCTCTTTTCTCTTGCTCTGTAATGATGCGTCTTGCTCGTATTTAGGCTTTTACTCCAGACAACACCCACTTTTCCCCCCTTTTTTCCTGTCCCTCCAGATGGGATATTTTGTCACTCTCTACAGAGGTATATCGGACTATGGTGCCAGTGGCAGTGTAGTCGTTATGCTAGCCCATCTCCTAGCTTCTGTCCTATACCTAGCCATATTCTTTCAACCACTTTTTTGAATTCCATCTTTTTTTCACACCACGTTTTTTTTCTGGGAGAGGTTTTGAAGTTGAAACTGTGATGTCTGTCAAACCGGATGAAGCAGTCAGCGCCTACTCGGCAAACAGACTCGCTGTTCCACATTGCCCCCATGTGGCGACAATATGCAATGTGCCAATTTCTCTCCTCTCTCTATCTTCAGGGCTCGAGTGATCATTAAATGTCTAGTGTTGAAGGTGCGCTTCTGGGCTGTGTGGGCCATAAACCACAGCAAGAGATTTAAAATTGGCAAGAAATGACATGGGAACATTCCTCTGACATCTCTGAAGGTGAAACTCAACTGGGAGATTTCTGCTGACAGGCACAAGGGCTTCACAGGCATGTGGACTTACAAGTACATGCAGACACCTGCACACAAACACATAACATGTATGTGCACAATACGGGTGTGTTTGCTTGTCAGACTGAGTTAAGACTTCTAGAAAAGGCAGGCGAAATAATGCTTTGCCCTGAAGCCACTGCACCTCACACTCACACTCTAAAACATTTCTCTTATTCTCATACACACAGACAGATGTGTACACAAGCGACAATGCTCAGTTGACTGTTTATTGTCTTCATAATGAATGTTGTAGTCAGCACACGTGAATGCATTCACAGTTTATGAATTTACTGGTGTGGTTTTTAATTACTTTTAAATTCATTTCAAAGTCGCCTAGCTTTTGAAGCACCATGGTTAACTGTAAAGTGCACAACACATCTGAAAGCAGTGAGATGTCTTTATAACACAGAAAAAAAACAAACACATCAATTGAATCTCCCACAAACAAATTAAAAAATAAAAAAAGAGAGAAAAAAATGGTTACGTAAGACAGCATTTAGTACGACTCTACATTCACCAGCCACAGTTCAAACCTACACGTACAGAATCATGCAAACTGTTATGCAGTAGCTTAGCACTGACCACAGGAGGATAAATACAATGGGTTTGTATATACTGCGATATGTGCAACACTTCTAGCATGTCCTGCAAGGTTACGGACAGTGTACACATTCGATGCATTAGCCTGTACAATGATGGATGGCTGCGCGTCAGCATACACAGAGCAAAGGTGCGAGGGCATACTGTGCAGCACAGTGAGTGTGAAGGAATTTCATTTGTCAACGCGCTAGACGTCCACCAGGGCCCTGCAAGTGTGGAATCCATAAAGGCAGCTGAGATGGCTCTGCCTGGTTGTGTAAAAGGTAGCTGTGTGTGAGTGTGTGTGTGTACACGTTTCTCTGTTGTGATAAGCCATTTGACAGAATACACAATGTGTTTATCACACACACACACACACACACACACACACACAAACTGAAAAACTCGCACACACTCAGTACAAACTAGTGTTTCACAACACACACGTCCAGCTTGGCCTGTCGTGCCACATATTTAACAACTTGCTTAGACATTGCTTTGTACTCCCTGGTCCTGTTCCCACACACAAATGTTATATTCATAACATACCCAACAACCTTACTTTACAGTCTATTAAACTCTGGCATTGCAAAAAACTGACACTGTGAACAAAAGGGTCTAATGATATGTGTCCTATATGTGCTTTCAGACTACTACGGGCATGTGCATGAACAACCCCCTTTAGCCAGGAGGGATCAGACTACTGAAACACCATGTACAGTCAGCACCATGCATTCTAAATGGTTGCTATGATTTGACTTTAGGTATTTGCCTATGTACAGTATTTTTCTTTTCTTTCTTTTTTTTTTTAATACAAAATCCTCCCCTCATCCATCAGGCACACGTTGTAAATGTAGGCCTAGTACACCTGCATTCCGTTTGAGTGTGGGCTCTCATAGTGTACGTCACTTTTTTTTTTTTCATGAAATGAAGTGCGTGAACAGAACTCAGAGTTCCGTGCTCATGACTTGATTTGATCTGGAGTTTCTGTGCTGGTGAGCATGAGCTCTATGTGACTTTGGAATGCCTCATAAGCCATCTCTAAATGCCTCCTGTTTTCCACACACGGCACATATGGAGTGGAAACAAAGCCCCAACACCCCCCACCCCAATCAATTTTATTTGGTAGTGGCAGAACTGGACAGGATGGTCTTGTTAGCAGTGGTAGTGTGATTTTGTCACACATTGTGAAATACTGTGATAGACTGTAGTTAGTCTCCCCTTTAAAAGGTCAGACACTAGCGTTCATGTTAGGACTTTAGTAATGTTTCACCAGGAAACATGCCCAAATATAGGCTCTATGTTTCCTGAAGTCTCTTTAGCCATTTGGAAAAATAGTTCCCCCTGTAGTCCAGGTCAAACACTACACCTTTACTCTTAAAACATCCTCATGCCTTAATACATAAT
This sequence comes from Limnothrissa miodon, assembly GCA_017657215.1. Lineage (NCBI taxonomy): Eukaryota > Metazoa > Chordata > Actinopteri > Clupeiformes > Clupeidae > Limnothrissa > Limnothrissa miodon. The sequence goes on along the minus strand of JAGFZM010000821.1, from coordinate 91,272 downwards.
ATTCACATGTAATTCATGTAAATACATAATATTCACATGTAATTCATGTAAATGAATTACAACCTTTTTATATCCCTTACTACTCTCACACATACATTGTCGGTCTAGGTGTGATTTTAAGGATCATTCAGCCAGAACAGTAGCTGCCCTGTGTAAACACACACACACACCTCATAATAGTGAATAAATTAATTAGAATTATACTCTTTTTTTATCCCGTGTGGGAAATTTAGTCTCTGCATTTATCCCAATCCGTGAATTAGTGAATTTGTGAAACACACTCAGCACACAGTGTGAAGTGAAGTGAAGCACACACTAATCCCAGCGCAGTGAGCTTAGGGGTTAGGTGCCTTGCTCAAGGGCACTTCAGTCGCTTTCCACTGGTCGGGGTTTGAACCTTCAGTCACAAGTCCAAAGCGCAAACCGGTGGGCCACGGCTGCCCCAAATTAACCCAAATCAAATAGCACTTTCACACCCATTGGTTTTAAACCAATGTAATGGCCACAAACCCCGTCATACAAGGGCCAAGACCTCAAGGCATCCTCGAACTTTAGGTAGAGGACACTAATCCTCCAGCCCTACATGAACACCAAACTAACTCTGTAATCAAATAAAAAACATCAGCTAGTCTCCACTGTGGACGACAGGTGACCCATTCCCTTTATCAATGTCCATCTTCCCTCAATTTAAGGCCAATTGAGATTAAATCTCCTCTTAACCACTGCATCAAACTGGACCTCATTCAGTTCATTTACCTGAGAACTTCTTTACAAAAATCATTATGGTTAAGGGATTCAATCACTTCTTCTGCCACAGGTTGGATTGAATATCCCACATTCAAGTTCCCTCCATTTAAATGTGCCAACAGTGCCTAATAGTGCAAGCTAAACTGTTTTGATGTGTTACTGTTCCACTACACTATGCCCAGGCATGTTGTAACTATCTTGCTTTGTGCATTTTGGGATTTGATTGTTAAATTTACAAACGTAAAAGCTGTGTGCGTACGGCGGCTTTTGCGACGTCCACATCAACACAAGACGTCAAGATTTGGCTGAGCCAAAGAAAAAGGATATTGTCAGGGGCTGAGAGAGAGAGGAGGGAAGAAAGTGAACAAGTGAACGAGTAAGGAAGGGTGAACGAGTAAGGAAGGGTGAAGGTTAGCAAGATGGATGAAGGGATGGATGGTGGGTAAGAGGATGGAGAAAACAGGAAGTGTTGCAAAATGAGTTTAAACAAATTAATTCATTAATGAATTAGTTAAAAAAAAAACAAGCCCATGAACATCAAACAAAGATCAGTCCACTTTTATTAAACAGATCCTATCTGCTATGGTTATATTTTATAGTGGTGCAATATTTACAAGGATTTTTTTTTCTTTGCAAAAAAAAAAAAAAAAAAAAGCTTGCATATTTTTACATCTCTACAGATTCAAGTAACCAACTACTATCATTACATTTGTCAATTTTCTCAGCGCTATCAATAATTACCTGGGACATTTTCCCAGTAGCATTAAAAAGTTTCAGCAGTGTAATTAAATAAATAAATACATTTTACATTGTTTACTTTTTTTTCAAGAATATGAACAGCATGAACAGCAACAGTTTACAAGAACAGTTAATACTCATACACACAGCCATGGCCGGAGATTCTCTCTGGCCTTTCCTGGCCTAGGGTGCATCTTTACAGCTGCAACTCTCCCTTCCCTTCCTCAAACACAGGCGCACACACACACACACAAACAAACCCCTAACTCTAACTCCTTTTAGTGCATTTACACACAGAGCTGTTAAAACTAACAGAGTACAGCAGCATTTAATGGACACACATTAGGTGGTTGTTTTGACACCAGGCAGTCCTGAAATGATCACTGAACTATCAACATCCACCCACCCACCCTCCTGAGTGTGATTTGAAACGACACAACAGGTGAGATGATCAAGCATCTGAAGGCTTATCATTGGAAAGGGGTGATCTAAAGTTGCCAAGTCACCCGTTTACCCAGACAGGCAGGCATTCTGACTCAACTGACCACTCAACCACCACACCCTTTCTGGAGCCACTTAACACTTCATCTGTGGACGTGAGTAATCAAACTCACACTACACACGCTCACACTACCTTCCAGCTGATGGGTTTTGTACGCTAGTGTGTGCCAATGTTGCAGATACCAAACCAACCCTAAGACTGAACTTCGATGGTGTCTTCAATCACTTTACATTACATGACGCAGCATGAATGGTATTGGACTTTTAGTCATCTCCTGACCTTGGTTGGCCTTCTGCAAACGTTTCAAACACTTGACAGAGGTTGTTTTAACACCGCTATTAACAGCTAATAGGAAATAGTTAAAAAAAAAAAAATACAGTCACTTCAGGATGTCTTCGCTGTCTTCTCCTGAATATATCTGAATGTGCTGCCTGTTAACCCCTCGTCTACCTAAGGCTGCCCTTTAGGGTTTTACTGTGATTACCTGAGTCAACATAAAGACTTCCTCAGCAAAGCCTCCCCACCGCTGTAGTAGTATTAGCCAGTAAAAGACTCGTCAAAGAAGCCTCAGTAGTGGATACAGACAACATGCAGTGCAAAGCAAGAGCACTATGAGCAGTGCTGAGATTATTGCATGGAAGAGGAACAAGGCCTACATGGCAGTGCTATTCACACAAACATACAATAGCTAAATAGTTCTCATAGGTTTTACCTCACTTCGCCAGTCATTGTCTACGTCTTCGTTTACTCTACTATTCCCCGTCTACCTCTACTCCACACACACACACACACACACACACACTCTGTGCAGACATGGTGTCAAGTTCGGGGACAGTGTTTGGAAGTGTGGTAAGGGGCAGGAGTGGAGTCTCCTGTTTGGCATGTTTAATGTTAGAGATGATGTATGCTAGGACTCCTGTACCCTGTGCCACTTAGTTCGAAACACACACACAGTCTCTGTGTGTGTGTGTGTGTGTGTGTGTGTGTGTGTGTGTGTCTGCAAGGCCAATGTTTACTCTGCCATCAAGCTGACTGTACCCAGCCTACCCTTGCCCGTCTGGGTCAGGACAGAAACACACGCTTACACACACTGTCCTGCACGTCAAAACACACTTTCTCCGTCCTGGATGTCAAAACACTGAGATTCCAGGGCCCGTTTATAGTTAATAGCGTCCCTGTACACCTTGTTCATCCAATGCTTTGGCCTGATGTGCAAGTCTGTCTACACAACATGGGTGCACATTCTCCATTCTCACGCACGCAAACAAGAGCGCCAGACATAGCACAAAAGAAAAAGTGTGTGTGTCAAGAGTGTATTTGAGCATTATGGGTCTACATAGAACTTATTCTAAACTAAATAGCACTTTGTATGTATGAGCATTCATTTCTAACTGTGGATGTGGATGAGGGTGCAACACCAGGTGCTCATTCTATTAAAGGCCACATCAGAAAGATTGGTCAAAACCAAAAACACATGTTAAAAAAGCTCAGAGGTAACAAACCTCAAATAGGACTTTAATTCGTTGATTTGATAAACCAAATAAATCAACAATTCAGCCAGTCAGTAAAGGTTGAAATTGGAAGCTCCACAAGTCTCCCTTTGAGACGGAGCCAAACAGTCTTTCTCCCTGCTTTGGCATAGTCTAGACCCAGCCATCTATGTGTACTTGTAGCCACTTTTCAAAACTTACGAAAAAAATCTGTCTCTTTGGTTACCTGATGAACACTTAAGCATACGCCAGTATGCGGTCCTCTTATTTCACTGGATATTCACAAACGTTGCCATTTATTGCTACAGTTAATGAACCTAAAATAATGCAAAAAAAAAAAACCTAAAAAAAAAAGGAGATGGAAGAAAGTGTCAAATATAAGCAGAAGAGTGGAATGATATATGATGGTGTGATTTCTGTGCAAAAGTGCAGAGCAGATGGTCTTCTTCCTCTCCTCTCCTCTCACTGGTGGGCTAAATTGCGAACAGTAGGGTGGCAAATGTGTTTAAGACTCCCGTTGGAGTCTCAAGTAGTCTGAGAATTTACTGTAATTGTCTGAGAATTGAATAATTGCAGATCTTTTTTGCTTTTTTTGGTAGCTAATTAGCAAAGGTGCATATCAAGAGTAAAAACATTGTTTTAAACAAAAAAATTGTCTTAAATTAAATACAATTAAATATAAGCTTAGCAAAAGAATCCTGTTCTTAGTTTGTGCGTTTTTTTTTCTCACTTCAAAGAAAATGTAAGTTTCAAACTCTACAAAGCAAAACAAAAGGAAAACACAGGCCATTCCCAATCTGTTTTTTTCTTTCACTGACCCTTGTAAAAGAAAGAAAGAAAAAAAGAAAGAAGGAAGGAATATTTCCATTCAGACCCTGTTGTTGACTGTGCTTTTACACCCGTGACATTTATTGTCGATGTGGTGGGCTGTGCTCTGGTGGATGTGATGGCAGCTGAGAGGGAGGGGGTGTCAGCAATGGTCCTCTCCCTGGGCTCACCTGGGCCAACCTTAGTTCTGAACTTCGGCAGCCTGCTCCTTCTCAGCCTTCTCTTTGGCCTTCTCGCGTTTCACCAGCTTCTCCTCTTTCTGAAGCATGACCATGATCTCCGCCACCTGAGCCGTGGAGATGTCAATGTCCTCCTTATCGATCAGCTCCACCACCTACACACACACACACACACACACACACACACACACACACACACACACACACACAGACAGACACACACGTCCAGGTCAATAGGATTGATGATCAATCCTATCGATCTGTAGTCTATGAATTGAGATGATATTTGCCAACTTCCCAAACTCCCATGATTAAGAAAATAAAGCACCTTCTTACATACCCACACACTTTGCAAAACGTTATACACAGACACATATTGAATAACCTTTCAAAAATACTTACAGCAATTTTAACTCACACTCACATAGTACTACCTCTGCCGTAACCCCTAATCTCACCTTGATGACATCATCAATGTCAATCTTTCCATCCTTGTTCTCGTCGAGTGCTTCAGCGATTCTCAGCAGTTTCTGCTCCGGAATGTTCTGAATCTGCCGCATGATGGCAATGAGTTCTGTAATGCTGATGAGGTTCTCCCTAAATGACAACGAGAATGGGCAGCGTACAGGAGATGCACTCTGGACCAAGCACAAGCTGTAGAGGAAGGCCAGGTGTTTGGGCACACACACACACACACACACATGCACACAGTCTTGCAGGCCCTTCTTCATATTGGTTAGGACAAATGACATGCCAAGGTCTGCTGTGTAGGGTTCCCAGCTCGACCAATGAGGGTGTGCCACTCAATGGTCTTGTTTACACTTTTAACAAAATGGAGACTCGCTGATTTGTTAAAATTTGATTCTATTGCTCAAAAGCAAAAAAAAAAAAATTCCAAAACTAACAAAATTATCGAGGCTGGAGATGTGCATGTTTGAAACCCAGTGAACTGCATATTTTGAATCCAACAGAATTTGAACAGAACCTTTGCCACTCAACAGACTGAGATGCACTGCTTGTGATCAGATCCCAGGAGTGTTTTGTTTTATGATGATCAGGCTGTGAATCAGAGCACCAAAGCTTACAGAGGCAGTGGAAACTGTGCAACATTATCAGTTGAAGCCTTGATCAGCAGAAATCGAAATGCAGAGAAGCCTGAGAATGAGAAACCTTTCAGTCCTCTATCTGCTGCTGAGCCTCTGGTGAGCTTTTAATAAATGTATGTAAACAATGTTCAACATGGGCCTGTGTTTACATACGTTGGATGCACTTGGCCACCCGAGTCCAGACCACCTTGTGTTTGCACTACAATTGTAATGCACTTTAGCTGTATACAAACAAAATTATTTTAAAACATTAAATATCTATCTATATCTACACATATAACATCCCGTTTGCTCTATACAGTGCAGTGTGATTAATGGCCATGGTTAGGATGACCAACTGCAGAGGCACCTGGTGATTGTGGGGAGCCCATTGGTGTGATGGAGTAATAATTAGATGAATGGAAAACAGACGGAATAGTAAAAGAGGAGAGAAGAGAGTTAAAGTGTTAAAGTCTAGTGAGTCACTTATGGCACCTTAAACACACAAACACACACACACACGTGATGTCACCCCTGTCAACCTGTGAGTGGCTTACCTCTGAGAGCCTCCAGACCAATCAAAGAATAATCTGCAAAATTCAAAATAAGAAATAAAAAAAATAATAGAATAGAATAATAATTCAGTACCGACCCGATATTGTTTCGCTGTAGTTTTGTTTTTGATAGACTGGGAACCCTTTTAAAAACAGAAGCCAACACCCTGGTTATGTCACTCCCTAAACCATTGGTAAACAATAACACAAGCACAATGCTGCTAATGGAAATACTATAAAACTCACATATATCAGAGAAAAGGTGAAGATAGATTTCAGTTACACAACTAGAGAACTGTACGTGACATCAACAACTAACTTTATATTGATTAAATTCGTAGATTTAGGTTTACCTAAAAATTATTCTTGTTTGCCGTAACCTAACCGACTCAGACAAATTAGGTCTGACAACCTGAATACTGTACATTTTTTGTACTGAAAGAGAAGAAAAATTTTATGCAGAACCTCGCTACGACCTAACCAGAATTTCGCAGACAATTTTGGATTTGGAGTGTCATGCAGGCAAGACTGAGCTCCAAATGGGTGAATGGGTGTGTGACTGGGTGAATGCCATAAGCAGGCGGCGCGTGGAGACGCAGCGGCCTCTGGCTCTCCTGACCGTGCCCATCACTGTGGGATAGCTAGAAACGTAATTTCAATTCCTCTGTATGTCCAGTTTATGTAGAGAAATTGACAATAAAGTGACTTAACTTGACTTAACAAGTCCTCTAATTAAGAAGGCCAACTTTGAATTACAACATTGCATTCTTCATTCTTCTAAATGCTGTGAATGTTATTTAATTATGCAAGGCAAAACACCATTTAGCTAAATATTTCTAAGAATGGACTAAGTTAGATTAGGCCTAGAAATATGTCTGTTTGCGGTAAAATCAGAATAACACATAAATTGGGCAGGTCGGTAGATATGTATTTTTGCAGTCATCAGTGATGCAAAAATATACATATATAATTTGAGGGACTATGGCGGTTGCTTGTGTGCTACTGTACAGACCCCTTAAGACTTGCTCCTGCATGACATTCAATTCTGATTGGTTGCGTCTCTGTACATAAAAGCCTGATGTTAGCTACTTCTGTTATGTAAATCTATCGGACAGTAAGCTTGCAGGCTGATTGGATAGCAGGTTCTCCATATAACTTTTCGTCTTTATCAAATTCACTGTTATCAACAATGAGGACATTAAATATGGGCGATTTGCAGAAAAAAATATTTACTTAGTTGCATTACAATATTATGGTCGGGAAGTCGGCAACGTTTTTTGGGCCAAAGCCAATTTGATAGTCAGTTAATGACAAATAATAATTTTAACATTCTCCTATTTTATGGATTGCTAAACTTAAACTAGTACATAGGACAAGATTAGGACACCACAAATGAGGGAGACTACTTCATAGTTGGAATAGTAGTGAGTATTGATGAGTCACCAGGTGCTCCTCTAATATACGTAATGAGAGGACATGAAGAACAATTTGGAGTATGGAGTACACTTCGAGAACATTCAGCACAGCTCATTAGACAGACTGCAACCAGACACACGAATCACACACGAATCTCTGAAGCAACTAATGCAAATACACACTCAGACACATCAAACACAAACATACACAAACATAAACAGACTCCAAAGACACACACACACACACACACACACACACACACACACACACTCTCTCTCTCTCTCTCTCTCTCTCTCTCTCTTTCTTACACATTATGTCAAGATGCTCAAAAATGTTGCCTCTTTCCTTATTCGTTTTTCCCCTCTCCCATCTCCCCAGCTCTTACCCAATGGGAGGGATGGTCCCACTGTCCATTTGGTTGTCTAGCACCACCTTGTCCTTCTCCAGCTCACCAATGATTTTATCGATGCGCCCAATCATGCGGTTGACCCGACGGGACAGGCGTCGGCTGGCTTTAGACTCCTCCAAAGAGCGCTCCTGACCCGTCTTGGACAGTTCCTTTCGGATTTCTTCTAGGTCCTAGAAAAGAGGGAAGGGGGGGAAGGAGAGAGAGACAGACAGGTGTGTACAATAATGGAAGGTTAATACACATATTTTTAGCCACTAATGTTTTGGCAATACTGTATCTACACAGGATAATTATGACACACTACGAATGAAAGAAATGGATTGAGGAGGGGAAAAAAAGAACAGAAAATAGTTCATTTTGTGTAGTGTAATGTAATATGTAAAGGCCTCAGTATGGCACAAGTATGCCTAATATGAAGCCAAGGCTCGTACCTGATTATTAAATACATTACATGTTATTAAATCAATTACATGTTATTATTACATTGATAAAAGAATTATTATTCATAATTTGTACATTAATACAAAGACACACACACACACACACACACACACACACACACCTCATTATACTCCTCAACGTCCTCCTTAAGGTCCTCCAGCTCTTCCTTCTCTTTGGTCAGCAGCTTCTTCTGCTCCTTAAGTTTGCTGCAGGCGTCACTCAGCATGTCAATCTCTTCCTTAGTGATCTCCTCTCCCTAATTACACGCACGCACGCACGCACACACACACACACACACACACACACACACATGCAAAATACATTATGTAATCTTCATAAATCAATCAACTACTACAAAAAAAACTACTCTATATCGAGACCTAAATATGAATGTTAAATTAAGTAGCTAAGCTGCTTCAATATAATTAGCTAGCAAGAGGACGCACCACTGGGACAGAGAGCTAGCAAGAGGACGCACCACTGGGACAGAGACAGAGTGAAGGACTGGGTGTTTGGGTGTACAGTACACAGGGTAGTCAGTGAGTAGGTGAAAAGGGAGGATATAAAATAACCTATAGAGGACTGGATGGCTGACATAGGGGCTACTTGGCACTTCTGTAGTGACACCGAGAAACCAGCAGAGGTCAGGACTGAGCATGCAGAAGAAGAGTAGGCAGACAAACCCTGCTCCTCTAAACCAGGACATCATGGCTCAACCTTACACTACAACTCCACAGCATTATTAAAAAAAAAAAATAAACAAAATAAATTAAAAAAAAACACAACAACAACGAGGGGCACATCTAACAGATTTTGGGGGGAGGTCACCTTCTCATTCACAGATGACTAAAACCTTTATATTGTGATGTAATGCAACACTCTTGCTTATGCAGACTGTAATTATGTATGTACTTAATGGCCATGAGGTTTCATATTCTAGTCAGGCATTACTCGCCCTCTGATAACAATTACATAATGAGAGTGTAAACACCTGGGCAGTGAACTACGGCAATGAGTCATGGTTTGGAGTGTATTTGTGAGTGAGCCATGGTGTCAAAGTTCTACAGAGCCAAGCCTGTCTGCGTGCAGGGGATCAAGTGTATCTATGGAAACCACAGCACTGCTAACCTGAATGCGCAGATACCTCTGCCACTGTTCAAACTTTGCATGGAGAAACACACATACATGCACATACACACACACACACACACACACACATCAGCAAAAACTCATCAGAATGATATTGCATTAGAAAATGTTCTCGCACATGCTTAAATAGCTAGATAAAAGACCGAACCCTATATTTTTCTACATGCTAAAACAAAGGAGTATGTCATCTGCCTCTAAGTGCAGTGTGTGTTGGACTGAACGTGTGCATGAATTAAAGCATACATTTCATCTTGTAACAGAGATCTATGTATATTGAAAGTTAATGCAACACTTTAGTGTGAAAGTATGAAATCCATACTGGTTAAAAAAAGTGTGTGTGTGTGTCACCTTGATGCCCTCCAGCGCAGGTGCGGTGTCTCGGAGTGTTTCTGAGTGGATGGCTTGATCAACACTGGACAGAGCATGTTCCACATCCAGCTGCTGTCGCTTGGCGGCCTCTGCCTCCAGCTCCTCTTCCTGACAGAAAACAAGGAGACCAAAATCCATTTAGAACCTCAAACACACACCAAATGAAACACACATTGGCATTCACACTCTTTCACATGGCCCGCTTACCCCCTTTCAACCATAACAATCACAAATGTTTGACCCTGCAGTCACACCTGGAATGAATGGATGGATAGATGGATAGCCCAGTATTCACTGTTTATCTACTACCATACTTATACTGTACTACTAAATTATCTACCTCCTTCTACTGCTCTCATTTGAACTTAACTGTATACCACTGCGCTTAACTGTAAATACTGCTCTTAACTGTATATACTCTACCCCTATCTATACTGTATATTCTGCACTTGCTGCTCTTTGCACTTCCTATTAGATGCTAAACTGCATTTTGTTTCCCTGTATTTATACATGTGTAATGACAAATTTGAATCTAATCTAATCTGATCTAAGCTAATCTAATAGAGAGATGTTTTTTTTTTTGTTCACCAGCATCTGCCTTGTTCACTGAGTAAAGGGAGTCTATTGAGAGTATTGGAATCAGAATATCACCGTTTCAGTTAGGCCACACTCAACTGTCTTACCCATGACATGATATGTCTTCGTTCATTCTATTCTTGCTGTCCCTGCCTTTAAAGATAAGTTGGAATATTATTGGTTATTGGTACATTTATCCTGCGTCAGTGGCCATCAGCTCTAGCTCACCATGCTGGGACTAATCATGGTCTGATTTAGTGCGGACCACGTCAACTGGGATGATCCAACGACTTCAGTCAACTTGGAGCCGTACTTGAAGCCGTCCTTGTCTAGTTAGAGCGGCTGGTGGATTTTTATGTGAAACATGCCGTCTCTCCCTTAATGCGTATTATTGTAAATAAAACTTTGTTCCTGCTTTTTTATAATCCTCGTCTGACTTGGTCTCCTGTATTCCTGAAGTAATCACTAAGGATGAATTGTCTTCTATGCAGTGAGTGACAGGCCTGGCCTGAGTGGCTAAAGTAGTGCGCTCACCCGAGCAGCTTTCTCTGCAGCGTCGGCCAGCCTCTCCATTTCCCGCTCACGGTTCTCCTCACGGATGGCCCGCTCCTCCTGCAGCATCGTCTCCAGCTTGGTCTTGTTGTCCACTTTGGAGAAGTCCAGCTCGGCCACCTTTACCTGGGCTTCCTTTGCCTACACATACACAAATATCAGAGAGGGGAGGGTGTTCATTTATCATGGTGCTAGATCATTCACAAAAGTTGTAAGTTCACAAAGACATCCAAGACCAAATTA
>JAGFZM010000821.1:11591-69704 GCA_017657215.1 Limnothrissa miodon | reverse complement strand
GCGCGCGCCTAGAAAGCTGTGTATAATACAGCAGATTTTAGAACAAAGCTACATTCTAATAGCTCAAACACACACAATGAAGGAAAGGCCATTCTGAAGCAAAGATTCTCAACCTGAAAGGAAAATGGCAAATGGCACAAATGGCACAAAATTAAGCCCTGGTTTTTTGGTGTCTACAATTTTGGAGATTAAGCCAGTGCATATGCATTCCATGTTACGGTGCCCAGCGTAATCTAAACTTGTGTGTTGTTAGGCAAATAAAATCTCTGCATGGGCCCATGTGTCCTTTGAAAAATCACAACAGACACAGTGAGGGGTTACTATGGAATTTATAGCACTATTAGATTTACTCAAAGAGGTAATTTTATAATTCTCTGTCCGAGCACTTTGGGAAATGAGAGCCACTCCTCGTCTACTGACATCACTGCCAGAGACAGTCTTCAGCCTTTTATATTTCTTCAGTAGCAGGCAAGACTCTGTTCCCTCCAATCACGAGCATGCCAGTGCCGTGTGATGCACGAGGCAGTCTATGCCAAGGATACCGCCCTGACTCAGGTCGCCTGAGGACAGTCTCCCTCCCTTACTCACTCAGGCACACACAGACACAGCTTGTCTGTTCACGATAGTGGAGGTTGCCATGGTGATATTAATTCAGGACACACAAGTAGGGATAGCAAGAAAAAGCAGTATCAACTTAGCACTAGCATAACACAGGGGTTATAACGTAGATCGAGCAGGTCGCGATTTTCACTGCACACCAGACAACAAACCACAGACGACTTAATTAGCAATGGCAGTTTTTTTTTTTGTTTTTGTTTTTTTTTTAAAGTCCAGTACTGATATCATGAAAGGAGAACATCTGAACATGCAAATCTGTACTAAATAAATACAGTGATTTCTGCTAAAAATGAGTCACTGTGGGGCGGGGCAGGGTCGAGATGACTGTCAGTATCAGATACCAGTTACTATTATCATTGTATAGGTCATGTTGTGCAGTTTCATATCATACATGATAGGAAGAACAAAAGATAAATAACTTTTTTTAAAGCTACAAAAAAAAAAAACACTATACAAAGTACTTAACATTTCTGAAAGAGTAGAAGTGGGAGGTGTAATTAAGATGGCTGCCATAATTATACAATTTTGGTGAAAGCCTTGTGTACTTGCAAGACCATGGGACAATGCCTTTACAGTTCAGTGTTGGTGTTATATCTAGGGCAGATGGAGTAGTGGAGCAGTAGATCCAAATCTCTCTTGGCCACATTGCACATACCACAACAATTCTTGACAAAGGACACTGAGGCACTTGTGTCCTTGAGTGTCAAAGCCTTCATTATGGGTCCTGCAAAGGCCATATAAGCAACACAGCAAACACATTCCCCTTCAATCACATGCAATGAGCAGAGGACACTGAGAGCACTGACAGCTAAAGCTAAAAACCTGGTGGACTTATGAGGTCACTGTCCACAGCCAGGCCAATGATGAGATGATACGAACACCCACAGTTCAGAGGTTAACCACAGCCATGTGCACAATTTGTATGGCAATTTGTATGGTAAACCACAGCCGTGTTAACCACAGCACAATTTGTATGGTAAACTTTGAACTTTAACCCCCACAAGACCCATGCACTTCTACTGTCCCCAGATTTATTTATCTACGTTTGTGTGTGTGTGTGTGTGTATAATATATGTGTGTGAATAATACACTGCATTTAATGTTCCACATGAATACACATCTTCAGGTTATTATGAGGGCAAGGAGTCGTCGGGGAGTGGATAAAATTAGCCCTGACCTTTTTACAATGGAAACCCCGCTCTCATCGTCTAAGAACACACAAACACACACACATACACACAGTCCACTCCATACTAAGATTAGATTTTACTAGGATTTCCAATTCCATACGCACTAGTTCCTCCTGCTGACGTCTCCCTTACTCCAGACCAAAGTCTGCCCCTGACCCCTCCCTCACCGTCTAAAGCAGCAGGATATACTGGAGTAATACAACAATGCAGTCTCCAGCGTGGATTCACCTGTCTAATCTGCTCGCCAATCCACCCCGTCCTTGCCTTTCCTTGAGCCCTCTACTCTGTGGCTCTGTTTATCCCTCTCCTTTCGCTTACTCGCTCACTTTCTCTCCTTGACCTTTGCTCCAATGCCCTGGATCCCTGTTGGACCCTAAAGGAAATGCAGTTAGCCTTAATAGCCGTCTGTCTGTGTCTGTGTGTGTGCATTCTAAAAGGATTGCGCGTACTGTATGTAGCCGTGCTCCAGCCTTAGGGTCAGATTATCTTAACCTACTTCTGACAGACAACCATTCATCCGATATAAACAGATCTGCTTTTAAACTTCAGATGTTATGTGTGTAGTATTTGAGGGAAGGAGTGGGGATGATTGATCTGATTTGAGGAACACAGCTGGGAAAAACCTTCATAATATACTGGCCAACTCATTAAACGACAAACCTAAGGCATGAGATATAAGCAGTTAGCCTAATCTGTGCTGCTGCATGTGTGGGTGTGTGTTCTCCTGTATGGAATTATTTCCAAATCTAAGTCTGACGCCAATACCAAGAAAGGGCCAATTACGCCTTTGCAATCCAAAGCCAGTCAGTGCAACAGTTGGTCAACAAGAGCACAGTTTCAGTTTTAATGACGCACTCCGCACAATAAAAACACAAACATACCAAGAGTTAGGGCTTAGAGTGTGGTCTTACACAGACACACATACACACACACACAGAAAACAAACAAACTTTTCTCACACAAACTCTATGGTACTTGTACTTCCTGAGACACTGTTGCTATGGTAACTACAAAGACACCCGAATGGAAAAACACAGCTCATAAAAGGTTGATGATGTCACAGAGAAACTGAGAGGAAAAAGTACAGATTTTCTGCTGTCTCCAAACAGCAGCATATCCAAACCACTGTCAATGCTTAAAACAATTAAGGATTCAAGTTTATTCTTCTGACATTGAAAATAGTAGTAGTGTACTGATTGTATGTGGGTTGGGTGGTTTTGTATGGGTATTATTTAGTTTTGTGTCAATGTGTTGTTTCCTACATCCATCTCTAATGATGTCATGTACAGTGAGAGAGAGGCCTTCTCTGATTGTGAATGAGTGTGTGTGTGTGTGTGTGTGTGTGTGTGTGTGTGTGTGTGTGTGTGAGAGAGAGAGAGAGAGAGAGAGAGAGAGAGAGAGAGTTAGTGTGTGTGTGAGTAGCTCATCATTTTCCTCTTATCATGGTAAGCAGCTTTCTGACATCGATGATAAAGCTTTGCACGAACCAGGGCGTTCTGAGGTCTTTGAGCTCCACTGGAGCAGAACCTTAAAAATACTTCAGATGATTTGCTACTGCTGGCCCTCCTGTCCGTTTCTACAGACACACAGACCCATGGGACAGCAGACAGAGGGAAAGGACAGTTAACATGCTTTCACAACCCCGCTGCACATCAAAGACACACACACACACACACAAACACACACACACGGGGGACAAAATACAGGCCAAAGTCAAGGGCATTTCAAAATGGATTTCACAAGCCCTAGAAATGCACACTCAGGAAGCTGGGTTCTTTGCTGATTGTCACCCTCTTTCATTTGTTGCTCGGTCAAATAGCCTGTAGTGTGGCATTTGGCTGGGTAACAGCAAGAATATAAACAAACATAACAACACTATGCTATGGAGGTCAATCCGGTTCTTCAGGTGTCGAGAAAACAAGCCTGAGCTTCACACCTCTTTGCTAAACCAGATGTGTTTCGAAGGCAGCAGTCATACCAATGCACCATTACTTACTTAACTTCACTGATACACAAACACTCTTCAGGAAGGGCCAGAAGCCCTCACCAATGCTTTAAACAAGGCCACACTGGAATCATATTTGTTCTTTATTAGATAATTTAATAATGACTTTACTGAACCTCTGCTATGATTTGCCAGTTACTCAATGACATCTTTATTTTGGGCTTAAGATAGGGCAGCTTGCTCAGACTGGTGGTGTCCCAAACACCTAGACTCTCATTGGCCACCTCATTGGCTCAATTTCAGATGAGAAGCTTACTTTCTTGCACACATGGTGACTGTGGGCCAACATCTATGTCAACTATGCTTTCAGATAGAATACTGCAATGTGTAGAATGTTATGACATTCTATGTCAGCTATACTTAAGCAATAAGCCACGAGAGGCCATGCGTATACGCTGGTTTTAGAACAGCTGAGGGGTGTTGTTAGGCATGACGCGAAGCGGAGTGCCATTAAACCCCTCAGCTGTTTTAAAACCAGCGTATACGCACAGACTCGAGTGGCTTATTGTTTTTCTAAAACTGTTTAAGTGAATTGTTAATAAAATTTCATCGCATATAACCATAAAATAAAATAGTGTATTGTAATAATCATTCTTTCGCCAATACATATAGTTCCTTTTGGAAAGCTACACGCTGCTTTGCTGAGATGGGCTATGGCAGACCATTGAACAATTGTAACGGTTTTTAATTGACATTCGATTGCAGTAATACAGAAGTGAAGAGGCACCGATGTGTGTTTACTGTCATTTTACAACGGCTTGGAACTCAGAATAAGCCAATCACAATCACGAACCAAAGAAGCAGTTTTAGATTTTCAAATAGGACACTGCAATGTGTAGAATGTGGTCTAGATCGCCTACAAGTAATGTTTTCTTCTGCAGTACATTGACTAACGACAACGGTGTCAAAAACGGTCTCCAGTCAATCCCTATGATCAGACAAAAAAAACTTGAAACCATTACTATTATGTGGATTGCAGTTACTACATTTCTGACCAACTACCATTCTTCAAGCACATGGGCCAATATGTAGGCTTTGTCTGCTATCTGAGAACTGTATTCCTTAACAAAACTCACAGTCACTCTGACTGTGTGCAGAGAGAAGTTAATGTTTACCTTAGCAAGTGTGAAACCAGTGCATTAATGTTACTGATTAATACTGAGATACTGATGCTGATTTGTTTTTCATCTGCTCCAGTGGTAAGGATTTTAGGATCCATACAGTACCTAAAACTAGTTAAGAAAATCGAATTTAGATTCAAAAATTCAGCCTACCCCTTTTTTCAGCAGTCAGGCATGTTAGTACAGTGATTCTCAATATTCTGACAATGCTAGGGGGTTACTGAGAAAACGCATGCTGGAAGGGGCAGACAGTCAACCACAAATAAGGGACATTGATGTCAATCTCTTGAAAAGCAAAGTATTCAATTGAATTTTGAATAAGCAGTAAAGATGTTCATGGCTGTTTGTGAGTAGGCCTACAAAGTCGGCTGCTTGTTATGCAAGTCTACTTGATGAACATCATGCAATGTGTAGTCTGCAAAAGTATTGTTGAAAGTTTCGATAGATTTAGACAATACACTGTTCTCTGATTCAGTTTTGTAACCAAATGGTTTACTCGCTGATTACAGTAGGAATATAACTTTATTGTGTATCTACTCATATCACTATAGAGTTTGCCGGTGAGGTTCCGGAAGTGATTTTCCCATTATTTTTTCCCATTGAGATTTAGATTACAACCCACGATATCCGAATTACGGAAGGAAGACATCTAACTAGCTATGGCATAACAAAATGATTGGTTGTGCTCACCTAGACGCCAAAATGTAATGTGATCTCCATTTTGTTTCAGTAAAAACGTCTTTTTTCTGCGATTTCCCTTAGAAGTACTTCAGTACCCATAATCCTGAGCAATCCCACTGCATGGCATCTGATTCGTGGACAAGTACGTTACCATGGATGTGTTTGTTGAAGCCCGGGAAAGCAAGCAAGTTCACGAATGTCACCGTAGCCTACCTCACAACCCATGGTTTTTACATGTAGCCTACTACTGCTCGTTTGACACGACACTTAAGCCTAACCTAATTTCAACTAGACATCCTTACCATGTCATTTCAATTTCCCTAAGATTTATAAATTTAATATGCTCATTTTCTTACCTTGCTGGATTACATTAGTTTTTCTATGTATCTGGTGATATGAAGTATGTAACATGGTAAATGGCAGTTGGGCTAATTAAAAACATAAATTCAGTTGTTGTGGTGCAATCTATAACAAATGGAAATTACGACAAATCTTGATAAAAGCTTTATTGTACCCGTCATTATCAATTCTTTGCTTGACAGAGGCATTTGTAGGGAACCGGTGGAAACTGCAATGGTGGACACCAAAGCGTTGCAGTCGGGTACAAAATACTGTACCATGCTTTCAGTTAAAAAAATGGATTTAAAACTTGATTGATGCAAATCTGAAGGTATATACAATATAACAACACTATTTACACAAACTATTGAGGAAATACACCAAAATTTAGCATCGCGTGGCTGTCGTCTACTCGAGGAGATTCAAAAAGAACGTTGGACGCAATCGTCTTTGGGATAGGGTAAGTACTGGCTTCTGGGATATGTAGTTTCTGAACTCGGGGATAAAAAATATGTACACAGTCTTGTACCTTTGCCTTTTTTTAGCCTTTTCTTTAGTTTTTTTCACTCTGAACGGAAGGTTACACGGTCATCACCTACCCCGTAGCTGGATAGAATGAGTCGGGACTTTAAACGCTTTTAAAACGCGATTTTATGGAAAAGTCAATGGCAAAACGGGAGCCTTGGAACCACTTCCTGGTTGGAAGTTCCGGGTTCACTGGCCAACTCTATTACTTAGTGATAAGGTATTCAGTGGAAAGGTTAAGAATGTTTTATAAAAGTATCCTTCCACCATAGAAAGCAATCATCCATCTCATTCCTTCCTTTTACAATACTGATTTTCCCTCACATCATATTAGTTAAACTCCACACCTGGGTCTTTAGTCTGTAGAAAAGTAAGGGCTTAACATGGTTTAACATACTGAAGATAGTCACCAGCTAACTTGGAAATAGGTGACATTCTAGTTTTATTTGAGTCAGTGACTGATGATGAGAGAACGAACGGCCCCTTATTTGTCTGACCTAGAAATGGAATAGCCCCCTACCTGTTCAACATATCAAGACCGACCAAGTCATAGATTGTTAATTATAACCATTGCCAATTAGCAATTAACATTTACCACCTCTGAGGTTTATACAATACTATGACTTATTACACAGCAAAAGGCTAGATGTGTCTACCTTTGCCTGTGACGCACTGAGCAGACACGCTGACTGCAGCGACCTCGTTTCAGACAGTGGGGAACTGAAGTGTCCTCAAATAACCCTCGCCTCGTATGACTGCTCAGTATTTTCCCTCATAGGGACTCACACGGATGTTCTCCACAAACCTACTGTTCTGTAATCGTCATATGTTAATTTATATTCAATATTGACATTTCTTTCATATATTTGCATTATTATATATTGGCAAAATTTGGCAAAATCTCGAACCGCACATCATTTCGATGAAAGGGAAAGACGTAGATGTTATTTGTTCATAAACTGGTAGGGGTTAACTTGATGTTTTGAAGCTTAAACGATCAAAATCGTTTACTGCAAGCTCTGTGTATAGAAAGGACACCATCTACTACCGTTAGCTAGCGTTACATGTTAATATGATTTTCCCCCCAGTTAACGTTAGTCTTCTGTGAAGCCAACAATGACTACTAACTGCGAAGCGTTCAGCCATATTACAACACTAGTGTTTCTAGAATGTAGGCTACTTACTGTAGCTAGGTAAAGGGCCTAGCTTGTCAAATGTGACATAAAGGACTAACACGTGTTTACACGTTGTCAGGTAATGGATGTACCTTTAGCACAAAGCAAAGCCGCACGTCAGCGATTTATACCTAGGCTTGACCAAATGGAAAAACGGACAAGTTACTTAAAGGGGAAAAGATTTTCCGTAAATTAATTCAATAAACAGTCTGCCAGGTTAGACCACTCTCTGAGGAAGGCATATCATCTGAAATGAACGTCAACTAACCTTTACCATTGCCTTGCCATCGTCTTCAATGGGATTAACGTTAGCTTACATTAGGTCATGAACTTTCTGATTCAGACCATTTTACTGTAGCGGTCACCGGTTAAATCCTTGCCAAAGATTGTGCATAACTAGTCACATCAAGGAAACAATATGTATAACATGAATGTTAAAAATTAAAGTTAGAAAATATCTTACGTTAAAGTGTGTTATTCTTGTTTGTGAGATATGAACACAGCGGTTATGGTCATTGCGTTAAACCCTCCTTAAGCACTGTCAGTTAGCAAAGCTGCGCTAGCAACTTTAGTAGTCTAACGTTAACTAACGTTACCATCATGGACTAAGTTAACGTTATCCATTATTTCG
This sequence comes from Limnothrissa miodon, assembly GCA_017657215.1. NCBI lineage: Eukaryota > Metazoa > Chordata > Actinopteri > Clupeiformes > Clupeidae > Limnothrissa > Limnothrissa miodon. Next base: position 61,419 of record JAGFZM010000821.1, on the reverse strand, counting down.
GCTTACAAATTATTGTGACGAAAGATATGGCGTTGACAACTTCAAATAATAACTTACCTTTTCTGAATTCGTTTTTTAACGACCTCGACGTTTTCATTAATGGAGCCCGGGTCCTCGTAAACAAAATTAAAGCCATTATGATTCTGTTGCACTTCGAAAACTAAACTGTACAGATGTGTAGTTAGCGAGCTAGAAAAAGTGAGATTGTAGTCTGACGCAGCTAACTAACGATAACTAGATGCAACGTTAGCTGCTACAGTAACAAGCGTAACTTCGTGCCATAGAGGTTCTTGGCCCATGTCCTTGCTCCCCCTCCACAACGACTCAAGCAATGAAGTAACTTATTGCAAAGAACAGTAATCATTTGCTTCCGTTTTACTCCGTCTCCCACGACCAACAGAGGGAGCATTTATGTAGTTTGGTCTTCTCCGTTCATTGCGATGCCATTGAGCCATCTCAGGACATCTCGACAGTGACAGGACAGTACTGACGGAGAAATTGCCATGGGTTCAGCCAATTATGAGAGACAGGCATTCGAGCCAATGAAATTAAACTTTGGGGGACCGACTTTTTGTGTACGACACAGCGATTTTTTTTAATGTGATATGACTGCGTGTTACGAACATCATCATATATTATGACTCATGTATTTTTATGACTGTCAAAATTGCTGTGTGGACTGGGGAGATTAAAAAGCATATCGACAGATATAGTGACAGCTCAACTGTGAGCAAAATATCTGCTTTAGATTGCTTGTTGGCCTTAAGGTGCGTATTATAGGGTTGCTTAATGTTGGAAAAAAATATTTACATTGATGATAATGTATAAAATAATAATGATAAAATAATTGTTTTCACACTTCTTCGTCATTATTATATCCTGCTCATTGTTATTTTTTTCGTCGTTGTTGTTGCTATTGCTATTGTTGTTGATGATGATGATAATGGTGATGATATATTTAATTATATTTAAATTAATTGGTGCATATAAAGTTATTTGATATTATCCGTTTTAATTCATCTGATTCACAATATCCATATAATCTATAGGAATCTATAGGAAAAAAGAAAAAAAACAAGACAAAATGTAGTATTTAGTATTCCCAAACCTGGCAACTTACATCGGTCCTTCCCCTTTTGCTGACGTCATACCATTAGACGCCCTGTCCAGTTGAGCTCGAAAAACAGAATCCATCCTTTGGATTAAGTAAATGTGCACCAACAAAACAGAGATAATATCTCAGACGCTTAAAATTAATGTGTGTATGCTAATGTATCTGAGTCCAAAACAACTACAACAATGTCTTTTGGATACGGTGTGAAGGGCAAGGCTGAATTTTGAAAAGGCCGGTTAAACTCTGCTCCTGGATCGACCAATCGGAAGTGAGTATTTTTCGCGCTGATTGGGAAGAGAGTTTCCCGCAAGCATTGATTCGAGTTGAATGGAACACGGCTTCTCCAAGATGCCCCGGACAGGTTATGCTCTATTAATTTGATGACAAAATCGTTTATTTGTATAATAATACACAATAGGCATTTACATGTTTATAAAACGTAAAGGGAAGATTTCAAGCGTTGAGGCGTCGTGCATGTACCCACTCTATCAGCAGTGCAGAAGCTAACTAGCTTGCCAACTAGCTATTTAACTAATGTTAGCTGCACAAAATGTGCTAAAGCTGTCGATGTTTCAAGTTGTTATCGTGATCTGATCAGTTAGTTGTGGTTGCTGGAGTAAGCTGTCAGGTCTCATTGTTTTTTACTAGTCAAAATTCACGGGTGTTATACTCCTAAATGTGACGTTAACCTGGTTAACATTAGCTCGCTAACCTTTCTATTTGATGTAGCCTATGATGCATTCTCATTTGCTGTAAATATTACCCTAGCCCACATTGTAGTTGATTACCTTGGAAATGTGTCTGGTGATTGTGGACATATGAGATGAATGAAAAACGAGATTTGGATGGGTGGCATAAAAGTTCTATTTTTTTTAAGTTGTTGTTGCCGTCGTCTTCGTGGTAATATGCATTAGCCAAATTGGAATAAGTGCCGCGTCCCTGCTAGTATGCACCGGTATAAATCAATGAGATTAATGTTACATTTCATAGAAGAATGTTGCCGTTTTCAAAAAAGAGATAATGTAACGATAACCAGAATGTTCATTTTAGTTGCCTATTTATTTTGATCTCGTGGTGATTGTGTCCTTGGGATTATCTGTAACGTTAACCATTTTTCGAAGTCATTAAAACAACACCAAATCAGACTTTACGGCCATTTCTTATGTCGTGGGATGTAATAAAGGTTGTCAACGTTCACACTCATTTATTTCATTTTAACAGTATAGGTGGAGACTAACGTTAGCTCTCTTGGCCAAGGATTCTGGTAGGTGCGGTATCCACCGGCAGATCCTATTAACGTTAGCTCAGCATTACACTTTATGATGGTGGTGTTGGTGGGTATGGCCTATTAGAGGGTTTGTAAGAAAAGTTGCAATTGTTCGATTCGACTCGATTAATTTATAATCTGAAGAGAAATAGCAGCGTTTTGACTAAGCAATTTGTTGAGAAATCAGTTCACAGAGGTATGGCTCGCCAGCAGCTATCTAGCGTTAGTTTAGTTTATTTTTTGTCAAATCCAATTCTACTGTCCTGCTTAAAGCAGATCATTTGCACGCATTTTGCATTCTGCACGTTTATAAATAAAGTAAATCGTTCTTTTGTTGTTGACAGTCTTATTTTTGTGTGGATGGCATCTTCAGGCTATTGTAGCCTTATATAGCAACATAACCTGTTCTTAGCGCTTGATACCTCACATTTGATATTACAACCCCCATTCACCAAAATGACCGTAAATAAGTATTTAGTAAATGGTCACATATAATCCTTAAGTACCGAATTTTGTCAAGAGGAATGTCAACTTGGCAAGCTTTGTTTTTAGGTCATAGAGCTACTGTGGGTGAAGTGAAAGCCAGTCTCCCTTTGATTGCTTCACACAACCTTTGGCGAAGTCGACTGTTTTGCACAGCAGATAATAACCTTGGTTAAGAATAATGCATATGCTAGATAGTTGTTTTGCATTGAATGTTTCGCTTGAACAAACCGCAAATGGGACATACATTTTTGGTAATCATAATTTGGGCTACACAGTCCTAGATAACACTACATCATCTCAGCTTTGCATTAGAACATTTTTATGCACTGAAAGTTAACGTTTCCTAGAATAGACGGCAACTGCTGGCGAGGTTTTTTATCCTCTTTATCACTGCCTGATGGCAGACTGCTAACTGAAACGACAAAAAGAGACATGTTTGAAGACGGAAAAACGTTATAAGGCAACTTGGTAGTTATGTAAAATACGTATGTACAATAGAATATCAGCCCTCCATTGTGCATTACAACTCATTTAGAAAACGTCAATTAGTCACTTGCAATTCGTTCTGGAAGTAAAATGAAACGGATAGGAATAGGTAGCCATATTTTCTAGGGAGTCATTGCTGTGCATTTTTGTAAAAAGCCCCAAGAGAAAACGGGGCTCAGATCGATTAGAGCGATTTGACGTAAATAACTACGAAAGAATGTCGGTAAAATGTAGTGCTCTTCACCCACTACTTGCTTGTCCAGTCCTACCCACGAGCCGCTGCAGGTGCAACAAGTCGCCCTCTATTGATATATTTCAGTCATCTGGCAAAGTAGTAGGTCAGATTTACTCCTCTGAATAAAGTAGAATACCTCTTAATTTCCGCCCTCCCCTTGACCATTCATGTTGCGTCGTTGTATAACCTAGTTTTGATTTAAAGTATTCTAAGTATTTAAGTTAAAGTAAGCTATAATGTGAATTTCAAAACATTACTATGATTATTTGATAACTTGACACATTCACAGCCTTATATTTTTCTGCAACCTACAGCACCAATGTGTTTGGTGTATGGAGAAGCTGAATGTAGCCACACATTTTCGCTGTGATAAGTTTTCTAACTGAAGTTTAAATTTAAATAGCCTTGGGAAACCTAGAGCACAATTTGAGATTGTGGGTCTGAATGCGCTTACTGTCCAACAGTGGAAAGCATCTATAATTTAACCATGCACATTTTCTTGTTTCAGGTTAGGGACAAAAGCCACTGCATCTGCATGGGATGGACAGTAAAGGAGGGTCTCTTCCTTTGATGCCTGAGCCGCAAAGCCCCATCAGCATGAAGCAGCTGCCTGATACGCTGGCCAGTGGACGTAAAGGGAGGTGTGAGGTAGGCACAGACTCCGCCCTCATCTTGGATAAGACCACCACTCAGCTGGCAGCCACACCTCAAGACGGTGCAATGCCCAAGATGCAGAATAGCCACGGTCCCACGCACGGCCACAGTATGGAGCAGCTGAAGGACCTCACCTCACGCGTTCTCAACAATGGTGAACAGCCCAAACACTGTGCCGCAGTTGTCGTGGCTGCCACAACAGAGCCCTCTGTCAAGGGGGCTGAAACTCCCTCTCCAAACCCCGCTCCTGCCCAGGAGGTCAAGCTCAAATTCCCTAAACGGGCACCCCAAGCAGTCGCCAATGTCACTAAGCCTGTGTCCAACACTCGGTGTGACGCCTCTTGTTTTGCTGAAGATGGAGAGCGACCAGAGGTGACAATTACACTGCCAGATAGGATTCTAGCAAGCCCAAGCATTGGGAGGAAGAGGAAAGGCCGTCCACTGAAACAAAAGTCTGTGGCAATCACTCGGAAACCTCTTGCAGTCCGAGTGTCGCTCCACAAGGGCCAGGCACAGTCAAGAGCTGTCCTGAAGTCAGCTGATGTAGCCACTACCTCAGCCAATCATGTCACAGAATTTAGGCCTAACAATACCACTAACCCGATCACTACATTTGCCTCCTCGGACCAATCATGTGCGCTTATACACTTCACCCCGGTAAAGTTATACTCTCCTTTTCTCTTCCTTTTAAAGTCATGATTGATGATGAAAATCTTTGTCTGTACAGTCGCATAATGTGAATAATCTTTTTCTATACAGTGCATTCCAGAGCCATGTTTATACAAGTTTGTTTGGCATGAATTTAGACTCATCTTTTTCAAAATTATTGTAATTGTTTTGACTGTAACTGACACACACACACACACACACACACACACAGATAATTGTCTCTTTACTGAAGGTCCTGAAGGTGCAGTACCTTTGAGTGCCTGCACCTCTACACAACATCAAAAACTAGTATTCTCTAAAAGCCTTGAACTATGTTCTTCCTCAAACCTCCAAGTTGACACACATTTCTCGCGCGTCAGTGCATGCACTTAATTGCTCTGGTGTGCGGCGTATTTGTCTTTCAGCCCAGATCTTACATTAGGGTCCAAACAGGAATAAAGTTAGAAGCAACTAAACTCATCCAGGTCTTTCTTATTTACATACGGTTACTCAGGAAGTTGGACGTCTAACTATGGTGACGCAAAATAAAACGTGCAGATTTTCTAAGCAGATAGTAACTATAACTAATGTATGGTTTGGGAGCTCTTTATCAGCACTGCAGTAGCATACAAGATTTTGCTGTGCCAACAGCAAAGGGCTCCCAAGTGTTTTTCCACCATACATTATAATTAATTTTATTATTCACTTAAAACTCCATGTTTTGTTAACTACTAACTACCGTATGTAAATAGGAAAGTCGTCGATGTGTTTGGTTGCTTCTAACTTCATCCCTGTTTGAACCCTAATGACAGAACTGGGCTAAGATTAATCTGCAGTGTGCCAGAGAGCTTGAGTGCACTCACAGAGATGAGAGCTATGTATCAACTTGTCTAAGTTAAGGGAAGAACATGGTTAAATATTGAACGATGCTGGCGTTTTCCGTTATGCCAGCATGGGCTAAATCAATACTGAAGAGTTTTGCTGTGAAACTAGTGGACATAGAAATTTCCCACACGGGATCAAAAAGAGTATAATTCTAATTCTAGAAGTGCCCAAATCTTAAACGCTCATATCCTGATCGTCATTGCTAGTATATACTAATTGGTGTCTGATCACAATGCAGTCAGTAATGTCAAGCTGTAAAGGTATCTATCCAAATGAATCTGAAGATGATGCCTTCAAATAGTAAATTTCTACATAATAATTGAATGGACTCTCTTTAGTTACATTAACGTGGTTTAACATCATGATATTTGCTTGACTGAAGTGCAGTTAGATGGCCTGTTAACTTCTTTACTCCCACTCACTGTCTTTTCTCTGTTTCCTCTGTCCTCTCCCCTGAAGAGAGTGGAAATTGAAAGATTTGTGAACAGTCCAGTGGGAACGATGCACGAACGCTTTTCTGTGGGGGACGTGGTTTGGACCAAGATGTTGGGGTACCCCTGGTGGCCCGGCATGGTTACAATAGACCCCCAGTTCAACAAACACATGAAACGAAATGGTAGGCTAACAGCAGAGCTATCTCTTTCAGCTACTATCATCGGAAATAAACCTGTCTGCTAGTTATGACTGTTTTAACCTTAAATGCGTTATCATAAAAAGTGACACCTTTAACTGTGTTCTAAGCATAACTTTGTCTGTCTGTCTGCAGCCATGAACAGTATGTTATATCATGTGCAGTACTTTAGTGAAGAGTCTGAGAGGGGCTATGTTTTTGAGAAATATATGGTGCCCTTCCGTGATGGCAAGCAGTACAAGGAGCTCACCCTGGAACAGCCCTGTCCTCGGCTTGATCGAAAGAAGGTATCAGCTGAAAGCCACATTTGACACGTTCACACATTCACAGTTCATAAAAAGCATGTGTATGGACTTATACATGTAATTTATACCAATTAACTCTGTAAATGATAATAATTAAGGACTCATGTCAATGCTAAATGAAAGAACTTTCTTTACACATGATGCAGTGGTTAAGCTAAACATTTAGATTAATACCTCTGTCCTGATCTGTTGTGGCACCGCTACAGTTTGTTTTGTTTTTTATGCAGTTTTATATGCAAAGGTGTGAAACTCATTAATTAGTAATGTTCTCACTTAGTAATCTTCCATATTACTCATTGAGTAATATTCACTGATACGTGACACAAAGTCTTTTGTGTCGTTTACTTATTACTTTATCCTATACCCCCACATAAAAATCCCATTTGAAAAGGACCTAAAGCGACATTAACATACATGATGTTGAGAATACATGACAATTGAGAATAAAGAGTCAAATACTTTGCAGGGTTTTTTGTGTCTGCGTATCTGTGAAATATTATGCAGTTAGATTTTCTGTCTTTCTGATTTTATGTCTTTAGAGATTTTAATGCTTTCTTTAAAAAAGAAAGAAAGAAAGAGAACCTGTTCTTGAGTGGGGGAAAATACATTTTCTAGATAAACCTGTCTGTGTGTTTGCTAGCAGCTGGACATGCCTGTCGTACCTCGAAAGTTCCAGAAGCAGTGGCTTCATGGGATCTCCATGGCAACCGAGGCCTTGAGCATGGCCCTGGAGGAGCGCATCGCCAGGTTCACTCTCAGCACCGCTTCGCCAATCCCCCGCAGCCCCTACCCCCAGTACCCAGCCTCAACCCAACCGCAGCACTCGGACCAGCAGTCCCCAGAACCTGACCAGGAGCCAGACCGCCACCACTCCCACTCCTCCGTCGTCGCAACCCTGGAGGACCAGGGTACACTCTCCGATGGCGAGCCCCTGAAGACTGCAGTCATGGAGGGGGAGGCGGTTCCACAACATGTAACCTGTCGGGCAGCGGGACAACTTTCGCCCCTGTACACCAGCACTCTTGCGCACGTTCAAATAAAGCAGGAGCCCGACACGCACTCCCCGATGTTCTCACCCAGCACCATGGGCGCTGTGGATGTCCACACACCTGCCGCCTACTGTAAAGACAGCAGCACTTCAGCACCCAAGAAGGCCCCCGGAAGGAAGGTCTCCAGGGCTCCCAGGGTCACAAAAAGGGCAAAGGTTGGTGCAGAGGCCACAGAAGGTCGGGTGGCGACTGCACCCGTGAGAAGGAGAAGGGCCCCAAGCCTCCCAAAAGTGACCACACACACACTGGCGCAGGTATGGACACACTTTCTTCCCTTTCATTTTCGTTACGTGCGCGCACAGTTATTGCACCATACAACAGATCATTAATTGCGTGTGTTTGTTTTAGGAGACTACCACTGCTGCTTCCAACCATGAACCTCTGAAAACTGAACCGCCAAAACCTCCACAGAAACGCAAGAGGGTCAACGCCACTGTGACTGCAGACATAAAAGTACTGGAACAGCCTGCTGCTCAGGTGAACACACAAATTCACATGTATATATTAATATCTGCATGGTATGGACGTATGGTCTATAATGGCTGTTTCCGTGTGTGTGTGTGTGTGTGAAGGAGCCCCTTCCTGCTGAACACATCGCCCCATCATCTGTGAAGAAGAGGCAAACCAAAATCAAGTCTAAACTCCCCGCTGAAGCACCCCCCAGCGAGCCCAAGAAGAAGAGGGGAAGACCCGCTGCGTCGGCCACTAAAGGACCTGCCAGAGAGTCCAGTAGCCAAGACGCCAAAGGTAGGCATGAATGATATGAATTCAAGACCATATATAAAATCTTGCCAAATCTTTCTCCATTTTCCCAATCAATCCTTTTGATTATTTTTTTTTTTTAGCTGATGCAACCCAAAAGTCTCCCAAAGCCCCAAGGACAAAGAGTTCGACTGCTCAGAGTAAGGATAAACCTAACCCCAAAGGTAAGCCATTAAGAAATGTTTTATTGGTATATATCAGATTTTAATGTGATGCATAATCGCTGAAGCTGATGTAAAAATTACATTGTACCTTTGACGTTTGACCGGCTTTTGCGCTAACGGGTTATAATGAGTTTCAATGACTCTACCAGTGCTTACTCATCCAAATCACGATTTGTTTAAAGTACTGAAAAGGCTTGACATGTTTTTCGATCGAAGCACTATCAGATGAACTCACTGATGAACTACAGATTTGCGATCACCAATAGTATACACAGAGCACATTATTTTGAAAACGCCACACAACAAACAACTTTTTGTTATGACTGGATTTTTTTTTTTTTCCAATCGATCAAGTAGGAACAGTCACACGTCTGAACACCCACAAGGTGAAAATTGCCAAAGTGATTAAATCACCTTGATGCCGGTGTGACCAAAGGGGTAATGTTAGTGTTCCACTTTAGGTGATCTACAGAGTAACAGATGCATGTGCGTTTCTAACCAGGAAAGAACAGCATGAAGCGGGTGTTGGAGGAGAAGGATGAAGAAAAGGAAGAACACGCCAAAAAGCGGGCAAAGGGGGTCACGTCCAAAGCAAAGACTCCAAAGGTGAGCAATGAAGAGAGGGTCCAGTGTTGACGGCAAAGGAATATACAGTGTTACTGTGGCGGCCTCGGCTTTGGTTACTTCCAGATGGCTAATTTAATCTTAATCTAATTTTAACTGTAATGTACCCCCCCCCCCCCCCAACATGATGAATTCAGTGTCTGTATGCTGTTACCCTGAATGCAGACAGTAAAGTGCTTTCCCACTGTGTGTCAGTTGATATCTTTATCTATTCCTTTTATCTGCAGGGCAAGTCTGCGGATCCCTCCACCCCTGTGAGGAGGAGGAAGCAGACCACTGAGACGAAGGTGCCGAGCGGCGGGTCGGAGGGGAAAAAGAGACGGAGGAAGCAAGCAGAGGAGACAAACTTTACACCAGTAAAGGGGAGGAAAAAAGCATCAGGGAAACTCCCGGCTGAGGTCAAAGGTCAGGTCATAGATCATGGCACATTTTAGATGCTCCAATACATTCCATAGAAGCCTTGAACAATGGCCAGACACAGACACACCTCCAGTCATATAACAGATTATGTCAAATACTAATGGCCCATATTTTTACCTCCATCACAAATAGTTGAAGGAGTCCCACATACACTCAACAAAAATATAAACGCAACACCTTTGTTTCTGCTCCTATTTTTCATGAGGTGGACTTAAAGATCTAAAATTCATTCCAGATACACAATATTACCATTTCTCTCAAACATTGTTCACAAATCAGTCTAAATGTGTGATAGTGAGCACTTCTGCTTTGCTGAGATATTTTATTGTGGGCAGTATAAGGTACACCTGTGCACTACTCATGATGTCAGATCAGCATCTTGATGTGGCACACGTGTGAGGTGATATGGATTATCTCAGCAAAGCAGAAGTGGTAGTGGAAGTATCTGGAATGAATTTTAGATCTTTAAGCCCATCTCATGAAAAATCGGAGCAGAAACAAAGGTGTTGCGTTTATATTTTTGTTGAGTGTATGAATTTGGTTGTGAGGATAATTGTTTTGATTATCCTGTGTTTGTCTTTCAGAGGAGCCCGGGACGCTGAAACGGACCCGGAAGAGAAAGGGATCCAGCAGCCAATTAGCTGCTGCGACGCCCAAGAAGAGGCACATGCAGTCTCACCTTGAACCTGAGGTGAGCCAATCACTGAGTAGAGTCCCGTCACTTCATAACGTTGGGCCAATCAGAGCTCTTGTTTTATAACAACTGGGTTGTCTGTCTCCTGCTTGTGTGTGTTGGTGTTTGTTTAGGGCTCTATGTGTGAAGAGAGGCCTGCATCTCCTAGTGACAGCACAGACGAGACCCAAACCGCCAAGAAAAGCACTAAGAAGGAGAGCGTGTGTCAGGTAAACAAGGGCAAGCACACCACTAAGAATTTGACAGGAGGTGGGGGTTATGACAGAGGTACCACAGTGGAAAAGGCAGGGTTTGTACAGGGGGTTGAGACCATTGAAAATGCCTGGATTTTGATGTTTTTTAAGGTTGGAAAAACGCTTTTTATGTTGTGTTTTTGTAAATGCTTGAAAGTGTTAGGCCAACCCTATTTCTCAGCAGTCTGACTCAATAGACCAAAATATTAAATAAAGAGAATTGAAATGCGGGGATGTCATGTTAATTATGAACAATTATGCCATAATGCTTAGCAAGTAAGGGATAATGTAGAACGCTGAACAAGTAAGGGGTGATGAAGCATGCATTCCATCACCAGCCCCGACTGGGAGAACTGGAAACCCAAGTTTTTAAATTTTGCTCTTTAAATAGGTGTGTGAGAACACTGGTGAGGACCTGCTGGTGTGTGAAGGGGGTTGCTGTAGCTCTTACCACACAGAGTGTCTGGGGCAGCTCCACCCTCCAGATGAGCGAGTGTTATGTGGCTCATGCAGCTCAGGTGAGACGTACACAATCACTTAGCTTTCATTTAGCGTGCTGATATCGATCCATATTATGTCCATTTTTAATAAAATATTTGTTTATTTAACAAGAACGATGTAGTGGTTAAGGAACTAGGCAAGCTCAAATCCTGCCACCGTTGTGCCCTTGAGCAAGGCACTTTACCCCAAGTTGCTCTAGGGGAGACTGGCCTTTAAGTAATTAAAGCAGGGCTAAGCAACGTTCTGTTTTTTTCTCACACAAGCTCCCTTAAACCGGGGCTAAGCAACATTCTGTTTTCGCTCCCTCTAAAGACCGCTGTATTGCATTGTACTGCATTCTATTGGAGGCGGACCGCGCAGCTGAACATTGCAAGTGCTGTATCTACCGCTATTGGCCACGGTGGCGCATTCTACACCGTTCGTTTGCCATGTAATGACTAACTTTAGCATCATAAACAGTATGAAACGGATTAATTAAATGAAAAATGTTGCATAGTGGGCCTTTAAAGACCGCTGTATTGCATTGTATTGCACTGCATTCTATTGGAGGTGGACCACTGCTGTTGAAGATTGCAAATGCTGTATCTACCGCTGTAGTCCACAGTGGCGCATTCTACACCGTTCTTTCGCTGTGTAATGACTCATGTTAGCATCCTAAACAGTATGAAACGGATTAATTAACTGAAAAATGTTGCTTAGTGGGCCTTTAATAGCTAACAAAATGTAAGTCGCTTTGGATAAAAGTGGTCTGCTAAATGCAGAAATGTCAATGTATTTCTTTTCCTCCGTCTCAGGCACACATGCCTGTTTCTGCTGTAAGCGGTTGGAGGGAGAAGTCCGCCGCTGCAGTGTTCTCCATTGTGGTCGGTTCTACCACGAAGAGTGTCTACGCCCCAATCCACTGACTGTGTTCGAGAACCGCGGGTTCCGCTGCCCGCTACACACATGCCTTTCCTGCCACTACAGTGGCAAGGCCAAAGCCAAAGCCACTAAAGGTTAGATAGACACACTCTCAAATACACACTCGCATATAGTATACAATATTTTTGCTGTAATTCTATTCTCTTCTATATTCTTGTACTTACTCTCTTTGATCTTTATCAGTTTTATAATTTTGACCATCTGCCAGATGCATGTTAAATATTATCCAATTACAGTTGGAATTCTGTGTGCCAAGTTTTTGTGTAGTGAATGAGTCAGTTATGAGTAATATAAAATAAGTAATGTTTTTCCCATTCCAACAAATCGCCATGATAAAAACAAAAAGGAAAAATAATAATGTATTATCAAGGTGCTTAAATTCTTAGGGTGACAGGTCAGTTCTTTTCAAAGTCATAGTACATATCCACACCCCTAATGGCAATTATTTTGGATACATTCTTTCATTGTTGCAGTGCATCTTGGTAATGATAAATTTGGGACTGTTTTAGATGGTTAGTTTTATATGTTATTATTTTGAAATACATCAACAACAGTTTAACAAAAGGAGACACAGGAAGGTAAACCATTTCTAACTTGGATTTCAATGAATAAGGGTCTCTTGTGTATAGCCAGAAGGGCATAGTAATGGCCACTAAATCAAGGAAGAATTGGAGCAAAGCCCAGGGATGATATCATGTGGCACAAAGCCATTGTAGTTCAGTTGTTGCCAAAGAGGGTGCCATTTAGGAAGGACTGTATCAATACCCAACCTAAATATAAGGTTTAATTTTGGCCTTCATTTCATTTTAACATCTGGGAACAAAGTACAATACTCAGTTTGTCCACTTTGACCCCTTTACAATTGTGCTTAATCTCAGGACTGGATTACTAAGTGACATTGCATAACCTTTCACAACATTGCATAACCTTTCACAAACCTAATACCTTATGTTTTCCTGTGTCCTTGCAAGGACTTGCTTTCTAAAGGGTGTGTGTGTGTGTGTGTGTTTGTGACTACAGGGAAGATGATGCGTTGTCTGCGGTGCCCAGTGGCCTACCACGCAGGAGACCAGTGCATTGCCGCAGGCAGCAAGATGCTGACCTCCACAGCAATGATTTGCAGCAGTCATTTTGTGCCCAGCAAAGGCTGCAGCCATCACAGCCACCTCAATGTCAACTGGTGCTTCGTCTGCTCCAAAGGTCAGCCGCCTCTCTCTTGCCTTTGTCTCCAGACAGCGCAAAGCTGCCCATTGATGTCATAGAACTGCTTTATTCAGTTTGAACATTTAACATTTCTTTAATAATTTAGTTTATTGTAGGAGGTAGAATTGCCTTAAAATAAGCTTTGCTGAAGCTTTTTCATGATGGACATGAATCAAACTTGACTGTTTAACCTTACATGTGAAATTATAATTTTTGCAGTCTGTTCTCCCGTCTTTCACACCTCTGCATTTTTTTTTTTGTATTGTTTTTTTTCCCTGTGTGTATGTGCATGTAGGCGGCAGTCTGCTGTGTTGTGAGTCTTGCCCTGCTGCTTTCCACCCTGATTGTCTCAACATTGCCATGCCCGATGGCAGCTGGTTTTGCAACGACTGCCGTAACGGCAAGCGGCCCAAATACCACGACATCATCTGGGTCAAGTTGGGGCAATATAGGTGAGCAGCAACAGCGGTCCCACATGGAGTACAAATAAAACAATATATCAAATTACATTACATTCATCAGATACCTTTATCCAAAGCAAATTTCATTTTCGTAAGCCATCAATCATGTCAGGGCCAGTCTCCCCTATAGCAACTTACACAACTGTGGTAGCCCGGATTTGAACCTAGGCTTTGTTTCTTGCATGCCAGCCAAGTGTCTTACCCACTACGCCACCCTCACCCAAACACTAGCAGGGTGAGGAAAAAACTCATTCTGTAAAAGATTGTGTCTTGCCAACCCTTACGATGCATATTAAGATCGCTTGCAAACTAAGGAGCAGGTAAGTTAGTTTGAAGAGTTGTGCAGGTTCTGACATAATGAAGACATTATCAGAAGGCTGCCATGTCCAGGGGTGTTCTATTCAAAAGTAAGCAATAAGCAAGTTAATTTAAGCAGACAGTTCAGTGTTTTATGTGAAGGCAGATAATGGCACAATACGGTTGTTGGTTGCCGAGCCACATGCTTTTGTAGTCCTTTGTAGAGAGCATAACATTCCATGGTCATGTGTCCTGTCCACTGTGGTCTCTTTCGGCTCCCTCTAGTGGAGGTTAGGGGCATGACCATTTGTGTGCTGGTTGGACATCACTTTGACACATTGGTGCCTTTCTGACCCCACTTATAACTATTCTTTAGACCTACAGCTGTCTTCAAATAAAGTATACAAATGTAGAAGGTTTATATAGAATTAATCATCAAATTAGACTTTAAATTAAATTAGATATTTTACTTGTGTGACGCTAACATGTCTCCTTTTTGAGTCACACATATTCATATATAATTATGTGGAATATGGGTGACACAAAATTGCTGTCACAATTTAAATGTGTGGCATTAATAAATATTTACATTTAAAATGTATTTATTTATAGGTCTTTAGTATTAATCCAATATCCTTCCTCAGGTGGTGGCCAGCTGAAATTCGGCACCCACGGAGCATTCCCACCAACATCAAGCACCTGCGACACAATATTGGTGAATTTCCGGTCTTCTTTTTTGGATCCAAAGACTATTTTTGGACTCACCAAGGTCGTGTCTTCCCCTACGTAGAGGGAGACCGTGGCAGCAAGTTCCAGAAGAACAACATCGGCAAGGTCTTCAAGAATGGTAATTATAATTAAAAACTTTGTTTTATATAGCACCTTTCAAGATACCCAAGGTCTCTTTATAGGTAGAGAATATAGGGCAGGAGACCATATATCTCTGATTGAAAAACTTTAAATTAGTACATCTTAAGTCAGGGTTGTCAAGGAGTTGTCTATGGTAAAGATGCTGTGTGGTAATCGATGACGTTTGTATCTGTGACCCACTCTCTCAGAGCCTGACCTGCAGCTGGTGTCATAGATTAATTACAACAATTAGTATTTTATTCTGGTGAACAGTGTGTTGTGTAAACAACCGTACCATTTCTAATGAATGCATCAAAATGACGCAGATAATGCAGACCTTAAGGGCTTTAATTATAGAGGATTGTGATTGGTACCTAAAGTGCATCTCATTGTCCATGTTGTTCAATGGTCGAACGTGTGTGGCAAATTTATTATAAATATTTTAAATATTGTCACTTTAGTTAAAGCAGCATAGGCCAAGGTGACTTCAAAGCTGGCTTTGACGATGGTAATCGAGAAATACACAGTACAGTCTAAACTTTCTTTGTGAGTCTGTCCTGTCTGCAGTGTGTATTACTGATCTGATGTATGTAAGAAGTGGTAAATATCTCTCTCCCCCTTTTTGTTTTTACTCTCTCTCCCTCCCTCTCCCCTTGTAGCTTTACTGGAAGCTGAAATTCGCTTTAAGCAGCTGAAGCAGGAACGGGAGGCTAAAGAGGCTCAGGAGAACAACAGGAAACCGCCTCCCTACAAGTATATCAAGGTTTGACCTCAGCCATCTGACCTATGACCTTTGAGACTCTTGATCTTTCTACCTCAGCCTTTCCTGACCTTGTTTCTGCTTATCTTTCTTCTCTACTCTTGTCAAATGTTATTTAGGTCTTTTCCCCCTTACTGTTATTCCATAGTTCAGTAGTGGCTGAATTATTCCTTGTTTTTTAACTTTGGCATCTTCTGTGAAAGCACATGGTACAGTGTCAAAAGTGTGTGAAAAAAAACGGTAGTAACCGGCAATACAAATTACTTTTGGTCTGATTATTGACCCTGCACTAACAAATGGTAAACATGGTGATAGTGGTGACCCTTTTCTCCCCTGCCCCTTAGGTCAACAAGCCACACGGACGGGTTCAGGTGTACACGGCGGACGTGTCGGAGATCCCCAAGTGTAACTGCAAGCCTACAGACGAGCGTCCGTGCAGCTTTGAGTCCGAGTGCCTGAACCGGATGCTGCTGTACGAGTGCCACCCACAGGTGTGCCCAGCCGGGGAGCACTGCCAGAACCAGGACTTCACCAAGCGCCTGTACCCCAACACCAAGATCATCCGCACCGCTGGCAAGGGCTGGGGCCTGCTCACCATGAAGGACATCAAGAAGGTGTGTGCATGTGCGCGCGTGCGCAACTATTTTACATAAGCCCTTTTTTAGGCTCCAATAGGTAATAGGACATTTCACTCAAAAGTTATTTGATGGACATGTGTGGACATTTCCTTCATTACTTCATCATCATTTAAAGAGATAAAAGGTCTGGAGTTGATTTCAGACCTGATTCTATGGTGTCCATTAGAGAACGACCGATATGTTGGGCCGATATTTGTGTATTTTTTTTTTTGTGTGTGTATCGATGCGGAGAATACATTTCTCCTGCCATGATTAACACACAGGCGTCGCAAGCAGCTTTGTGTTGCTGGAGACACTGTAGTCAACAGGCAGACCACGCATTGCCCCTCCCCTATTAGCAGAGTGCTGGAAGCCTGCTGCTGTTTGCACCACCAAAACTAGCAAAGTTTTAAACTAAAACTACGGCAAGTTTTAAACTAAAGGATTAAGTAATGCCGACGTTGTCATTTAAGTTCTGTGATGTTTGTGGGACTTCAATTCAGCGACCACCCAGCTGAAGTTGGATTTGTGTCGTGCGTCCCTCTCTCCCTACTTGGAGCAGGGCGGAGCACCCATCGCAGTGATTATAGCGGAGCTCCTCCTCAAGAAGAGATTTTATGATGAGAGAAATGTTTCTTACATAGTTAAATATTTATTCCTGTTAACGTTTATCATGCATCACACATAAACACTTAAGTTATCAGCCCAGTTCAGTGGAAGGTTTTTCTGTCACCGTCTGCTTGCTACCAAGCACAAGTTTAGTTTGGGTGTGTCTCCGTCAGTGAGGCGGAGCAGTTGTCACAGCGGTATGACAGCGCTGCGCCTTTTGAATGAGCACTTTGAAAGTGGACATTTTTTAAAGGTGGTACAGCGTTCTGCTTACCTGAACTATAGCTGGCCCACTCATGTACACTGACTACACTTACCGTCATACACTCCCGACATATACCTGTAAGCTAATTACAGGCATTCCTGGTTGAACACGACACCGTCGTCTGCTTTGTGAGCTTAAATTAATGTTCACAAACAACCACAACACGCAGTACTTTACTGTCAAAATCTTGATTGTCCCAACATCATAGCAAACAGTGAAGCCATTGCTTCAGCTCCATTATCCATTCCGTTGCAAACATAGAACCTCATCACGAACATAGACTAGCCTACTCACACTCGCACCACAGATTCGCACAGTTATTTTTCCTGGTCCATCAGCATAATGCTTTCCCATGGAAGCATGCACCATGGGAGAACTATTCCCCAATGATTCAGTTTAGAACACAAACTTCAACAATTTGTTGCATAATTTGCTTCTGACGTAACCGTTATTTTCCCTGTGGTGGCATATCTGGCAGCTTTTTTTTTATTTTCATTTAGATCAAAGAGTGTGTTGTCTTTCCATGTTAAGTGGTATAGTAACCTAATATATGGTTCAATGATTAGGCCTACTCTTCGGGTTTATTATAAATATTATATTATAATGTAATAATTATAATAATGTTATAAATTATTTAAATGTGTGGAGTGGACAAAATATATTTTGTGATTGTAAGACAGACATAATCAGTAATCAATGTTACAGCAAAGAGTGCATCCTCAAGGCAAAAGCCTTTTACCCTTTACAATTAACCATATGCATCCCACACATATGATGTGCACCATATGGATGATATGAATGTAAGATCATTGCACAAGATTGATACTGATAGTGATCTGTGTTTTGTTTATTCTTTTTAAAGGAAATGGCTGACAAGTCAAATAAATACATTTATGATGTAAATTGAGGGAGCAAAAGCCATATCGGCTCTAGAAAATCGGCAGCCCATATCTGTCATTTGCTAAAGCTGACGAAAAAAAATCGGCATCGGCCCTAAAAAATCCATATCGGTCGTTCTCTAGTGTCCATTGTTTGAAAATAACTGAATTCTTGCTATTTATTACTGCTTGTTTTGTGTTTGTAGGGACAATTTGTGAATGAGTATGTTGGTGAGCTAATTGATGAGGAGGAATGTCGCAACCGCATCAAATATGCCCAGGAGAATGACATCACAGACTTCTACATGCTCACCATCGACAAGGTAAACGTCCACTAACACTCAGCCCGAGTGAATGGTGTTCACAGTTTCTGTTGCAGCAAAGCTAAGTCACTTACCATCTGTACTAGCAGCTCCCAACAAGATACTCCAGTCTGTGCAGTGTCTGGAGTGTCCAGAAGAGGGCGCCAGAGGAACAGTATTGCATTGGGAGTGCCACTGAAAAGACCTAAGTGGCACTACAGTAGTCAATACAACATTTGTCAAGACAGAAGCCTTAATTTTTCCTATTGCTGTGTGGTTTTGTGGGGTAGTGCATTCATGATGAAAAATTTAGTTGGGAATTTTTAATAGATACAGGTTGTTTCCTAGTTCTGTAATTGTCAGCTACAAGATTTGTTCATTGTGACACTCTTATGTACTCCAAACAGTGTTTATTGCGGTTGTTAATAATAAATAAATTTTTCCTCAGGACCGAGTCATAGATGCTGGGCCCAAGGGGAACTACTCGCGCTTCATGAACCACAGCTGTCAGCCCAACTGTGAGACCCAGAAGTGGACCGTCAATGGAGACACACGCGTTGGTCTCTTTGCTGTATGTGACATCCCAACCGGTAAGCAGGACGGAGACTGAGGACATATGCATATGTCATTTGGTCTTGTTTGTCATCACCAGGTTGTCACCAAAAAGTTATTCCCGCCACTAAACCACAGAGATCGTTGCGTAGGCCAGGAGTACTTTTCACCAATTGAAGCACTTAATTTTCACAAAACAACCCTTCCACGACCTCAGTACAGTGCACAAGCGAGCGATTCCGATATCTAGACGTTGCGCCAATAGATTTTAAAAAGTAAATTGGGGATGTTGAGTTAACAGGGTTTCTGCCGGGTCTTAAAAGCGTTGAATTTATGAATTTGGAAATAATACCTTCAAAAGACATACAGTTTGTTCTGTATGTAACTTTTTCATATTGCACTTGTCTAGATTTATATCGATGATTGCACAATGCAATAAAAAGAAGTAGCATATTTAATTATACTTTATAAAGAAATGTTCTGGCTTGTGTGGTATCCTTAGGTGGTATCCTTGGCTACCAATACAGCCTTCATTTACTCCATAATGAGCCAAATCTAGATCAATTACGTGTTATTACTTGTTGTACGTGTACATGTTATTGTTTGTTGTACTTGTACATGTTATTACTTGGTGTTTCGAGCATTTGAACTCGTTCAACCATCGATGGCTCTCCACAGGTACGGAGCTGACGTTCAACTACAACCTGGATTGCCTTGGCAATGACAAGACAGTGTGTCGCTGCGGAGCACCAAACTGCAGTGGTTTCTTAGGAGACCGGCCCAAGGTCAGGCACGCCCCAGCCCCAGCTTCTCCTGCTTTACATAGCCTTTTCTATCAAGTGCATATATCTAGTGTGTGTGTGTGTGTGTGTCCATGTAGAATGGGCAGGCATCAGAATCCAAGTCCAAGTCGGCGAAGAAGAAGACTAAGCGACGTAAGAGTCGGAGCGAAGGAAAGAAACAGTCGGAGGATGAGTGCTTCCGTTGCGGTGATGGTGGAAAACTGGTGCTATGTGACCGCAAGGGCTGCACCAAGGCCTACCACCTCTCCTGTCTGGACCGTACAAAGAGGCCCTTCGGTCAGTACCTTAGCAGTATACACATGCTTTCTTGTAGTCAGTTGTGCAAGCCCACTTGTCTCTCCTCTATTCATGGTGAAAGTCTTACATTGTTTTTAAAAAGTCTGGAATTTTCATTTGGAAAAAGAGTAAGCACTCTGAATTGGAATCGATATACAGTATTGTCCTCCGGCATTCACTGTCTCCATAACTGAGCCCATTGTGCACTTAACCTTCACTAAATTCAGGACGCTGTACTAACTTCAGGATTTTACATCCTTCATCTCCTCTAATCCTTGGATATTTTTTGGGTGATGTTCTAAAAATGTTTTAGGATTGAAAGACTGAACATACTGTAGTAATTGACTCATTGTAAAATTAATATATGATCAAAAATTTGTTTGTTTGTTTTTGGTCATCATCACGTATAGAATGAGTGGTGGGGCGCTTAACTTAAGTCCGGGTCAAGTTAAGAGTTATTTGACCAAGTTGAGTCTCAACAAGTTTGAGACAGACTTGTTCCCTGCAAAGTAGTGACATACTCCCTTGTCTGTTTCACAGTGTTTCATCCTAACCATGTCATGTCTGTGTGCAGGTCGTTGGGACTGCCCGTGGCACCACTGTGATGTGTGTGGCAAGAATTCTGATGCCTTCTGTCAGCTGTGTCCCAATTCCTTCTGCAAGGCTCACCAGGAGGGGGCGCTGCAGTCGTGCCCCACCACTGGCAAGCTCTGCTGCCAAGATCACGAGGAGCCACTGGCCCCCTCTATGGAGCCCCTGGAGGGCAACTCTGACACCTCAGAACTGCCCCCGCCATCTACCACCCTGACCTCGGCAGATTCTCTGCCCCAGGTTCTTCCCAAAACGGGCGCCAAGAGAGGACCTAGGAAGGCCCAGGCCCGGCCTAGGAAGGCTTCCAAGAAGTCAGTAGAGGTATAAAGAGACAGTGGACTACTGATATTAATACCCCACTCCACCCTTTCCAACTCACCTAACATTGCTATTCCCTGACCCAAGAGTCCACTTTCAAAGATTTTTTGTCATCTTTGATTTTTTTTTATTATTATTATTATGTAAATTTTCTGTAAGTGTAAATTAATATCAAAGCAATCTTCCCATTTCATCAGTAACCCTACGTACAATAGTCATGTCAGTTGGTTATATAGTCAAGAAAAATTATATTAGACCCCTAAGACTTAGTGTTGTACTGCAGTTAATTGAAATAAAGATTCATTTGCATCAAGACTCGTTATGTCTAACAAGGGATTGTGTTAATATAAATACCTAGGCTTCTACATTAATGATCCAAATCTGCTGCTGAAAGCAAACCTTTTACCACTATAAAAGGCAAGTTTCTTCTGTGTAGATGTATTCCTGTGTAGATGTGTATACATTCCTCTCATAAAAAGGTATTGGATGGATGTTCCTAATGTAAAGATGAAAGTCCTGCCCGCATTAAACTTAATTGATCTTGAATAGCCAAACCAGAAACATGTTTTGGAAGAAATTATTAACAAACCACCCTATCTGCTTCCCACTCAGCTATACTTCCACTTTACATATCAAATGCCTCAAAAATTATCAATCCAGGGTTCCCACGGGTCCTTGAAATCCTTGAAAGTTTGTGATTTTGAAAAAAATAAGTTCAAGGCCCTGGAAGGAAAATAGACATAAAAAGACACTGTCCTTAAATATTTTTGGTGGTTTGGCAGTTTTGCATCCATTTTACATTTTGCCACCACCAGTTGTGTGGTGTAGCCTACTTTCTACCACAGCCTAATGTCCATTAAGAGATCAAGATAAAAGTTTGACTAAACTGAGTGCAAAAAACAAGTGACACTAAATAAAGCATGCTCAATACTGAAGACCTTTAGTCTTCAGATAAAATCTATAAGAATGCTGGAGCCATCTACTTTTTTTTTCAGATTTTTTTTGGGGTAGTCCCCAAGTTCCTTATAGCAAAGCACAACCTAAAAGAACAAAAAGATATAGCTTTTGTTTAGTAACCTAGCTGAGCAGTGTGTGAAGTGGGCTCACACCAATGTGTATGATGCTTGGCTAAGATAAACATCTTGTGGGAGTGGCATCGGGTATGGGTTAATGCATGGATGGACTAATTTCTGCACTAATTTCTGTAACTTCAAATCAAGAAAACAGACATGAAAGCCCACGGTCGTATCTTTCATTTGAAACCAATTTAATGTTTCTAGGTAAAGGGGTTTTCAAGTTAACTTTTGAATGTCAGTAGGCCCTCTTGTTTACAAAAAGTTCCTATGGGAGTTTACATAGGGGTCCCAAGCAAAACGCATAGACATATCTTTGCAAAAATTATTGTGAAAAGTCATATTTTTGGTCTTTTGACTTCAATTTTTTTTGTGTAGCAAGCTGAGAAATGGAGTTAGGGCCTAGATTTATTGATTTGGGGGCATCATAAGGATGGTACCTTCATATCTTAGTTAGTTCATAGACATTTGAAATGAGCAGAAAAAAAAACTTGGTTCCAACCTCTGTAACTCTGTGTCCATATGTCACAGAAACATACATATTCTTCTAGGCCATAGAGCATATTACGAAGCCCAGCAAATCCAAAAAAAAAAAAACGTTGCAAGGTCTTGCAAAACAAATTCGAGATCTCGCAAAAGAAACTCAAGATCTGGCAGTTTTTTTTTTTTTTTTTTCATGTCACCAAGGAGCCACCGTAGATCACAGACCCCACCATGCAATTATTTCTGTGAAATGATTTGGAACTAAATGCATCATGTATGTATTGTGGATATGAATGTAAGCTATAAATATTATTATAATTGTTAATTAATAACATATTTGGCGGTAGCCTGGGTCCGCCCCTATTCCTGTGGCACTACATTGAATTTCATTGCGAGCAAAATTCCCATGCTGCCGTTACAGAGCATTTCTGTTCCTAAAAAAGTGGGAACCAGTGAAAAATGAGCTTTCCCCCTCTGAGCCATCTGATAGATGCAGGTTACGTCCGCCTCTCAGAAGGCGGGTAGTATGGTAGCTTGGCCAGACAGCTCCTGTGAGCTTATAGTCGTGGAAGCCAGGCAAATTTAGCGGTAGCAGTAGGTAATGCCGCTCTGTGTGGTCCTTGAATTTAAGAAAATTGTTCCTGGAAAGTCCTTGAAAAGTCCTTGTATTTGATGTTGACCAAGGTGTGGGAACCCTGTCAATCACTCAATCAATATATAAATGGATCTGTTGGAAAATGTCTGTCCATTAGAAGTCTGTAACTGCACTTTATCTTCTATAGACAATAAAATGTGGAAGTTGGTCATAATCTCCAAAGCATAGTCTCCATAGCTGCGTACTCCGATCTAGTCACAACCTAAACAACCCATTCACCATGACTGGTAAGACGACAACAATAAAGGAGATGGTGCCAAGAGATGTCGCCTCAGGTCAGGGTATATGCGCATCTTTCTTTGATATAGAAATTGAAACACTACTGAGCACAAAACAATTGGCTCAGCTTCCCAACAGTACACTTCCCTATTGACTTGGGATACACTTACTTTCTTATTACTTGCTAGCCCCTAAAGTTAGCAAAATTGCTGTAATCCTGAGAGAGAGGTTTTTGCATCGATGTACCTCTGGAACACTTGTAATACTCAAATTTAGACTTATTTACTACCTCCTATAATTAAGGAAAGTACATTTTGTATTTTTAAGTGGTGTACTTCATTGAGAAGTGCAGTGCATTTAAACAGGCCATACTGAATTGTGGCATCACAGTGCATAGCACACCACTCCTTAAAGCGTAAAATGAGACAATACTGTTGTAAATGACTCTGTATAAATTAAATTTGATTGAATAGAAATGAGGTTATAGTTTAAAGCTAAACACTACCTGTTGATATTTTTCTACCAGGTCAGGCAGCAGCCATTTTGCAGAGGTCTGGTAAATCTATATGTGTAGAGCAGAGGCCCCGGTGTCCTAGATGTATGAAATTGTTTGCTTTAGTGCTGCTTCCTGCCAGTGGGCTGGCAATGCATTTAGCATAAAGCAGACAGGATTCAAATTACTAGGCTGCCAGTACTCTGCCTAAATTGGGTACAATTATAGCCTACATTTCTGTCTCTGCATGTGACGTGTCTGTAATTATAGTATGCAGCTTTTCAGTTCAAAGCAGGGAGAGCGAAATATCATAGAAAGGGCTTATGATGATTCTGGCATGATTGCTAGTATTTAGCAAACCTGCCTTGATCACTGCAAAATGTTTGACAGGTATTTTGCCCCCACCCCCATGTCTTACCCGCTTACCTCTTCATGTTGTCGATGACAATATAGGTGTTTGAAGTCCTTACACTATTTAGAGCCATGGCTCATGTCAGCTAAGCAGTGGTAATGGTGACAGCTACGAGGTTGCTAGGAGATAACTTGAGTGCAGTATACTGAAGAAGACCAGCCACCTTTTATACCTGTGCTGAAATTATGCCTGGAATTTAGGAATGGAATTTAGGCAGGGGCTATTGGGGTGCTTGCCTACATTATTTTTCTCAGTGATGCAATAATATAAACTGTCTATTGTATGTGTGCATGTGTTTGAGCATGCGTGCATTTCTATGTGTACATGTGTATGTGACTTTGGGACAAGCACAGCAACATGCTCAAGAAAAAAATAATTCTTTGTTTTCAAGGGAACACATACATCAATGCAGTTTTTCTTCCAAGCTTTGCTTCAAGCAATTACCTTCATCAGGACAAGGAATAAAACCCAAATAATCACTACAATAATAAATTTAATTTTGCGTATAAAAGAAATAGCAGGCTGGCATTGCAGTGAAACACATTGAAAGCGCTTGAAGACTGCCAAGGATGATGAAAGGGTTTCTGCATCTGAATCAGGTCTTATGTCGTTCTGTTACACTTTTACAACGTAATAATGTAGTGAGTGAGAACATATTCTTAATTACAATATGTGTGTGTGTGTGTGTGTATACACGGTATGTGTATACTGTGGAATTGGTGTGCATCTTCTGTGTACATGCCTGCCCCCTAGTGGTGTTTTTCAAGATACATTGAATTGAACACTGGCTTGGGTTCCCTGGTATAGTTATGTGGTGTGCCGCAAAAGTCAATCCTTGGACCATTACAATTCAAACTTTAGGCTCCCATTTGGGCAAATTGCCAAAACTTAACATCAACTAAGCTGTTCTCAGATGCTTTCTGCCAACTGAAATGCTATGACATTAAGTCATTTAATACTTCACTTTTAGTTTATTGTAGTTTTAGTTCTTTATAGTTCAGGACACAATTATAAGGACACCTGTGGCCAAAAATTTTTTTTTTTTTTTTTTTTTTTGGACACTATGGACTATGGTGTCACTATGGAGCTGCTGCCTGTTTTTTTTTCCTCTTGTGTGCTTTGTTGAGTGATACAAGTGCTGCATTTTCTTTACCTCAAATTTGTAGAGGAGTAGTTCAGGAAAAGGGACCGGCAATGGGTCTGATGTAGACCTTGTTATCGTTGCTATGTTGCTGTCCATGGTCTTTCACCAAAGACATGGCTGGTTCCCGATCTGTCCCCCTCTCTCTCTTTTTCCAGCTGAGAGATTACAGCCAAGTGGCTTCTCCCCCTCTATTTGTTCTTGCAAACAGCGGTGCATCGGCTGGTGTCAGTGCAGTTGTGGTAATTAAAGCTGGATAGACCTCTATCAAGAAAAGCTGCTTATCTTTGATGCAGCCAACCATGCAGACATACTGCTGGACCCTCTGTGCCTAATCCTGCGGCATAAATCACAGACACTGCTAAGAAGGAGAGATGGGGGGGGGGGGTGGAGAGAGTAATTCAAAGATCAGTATGTATGTGATCGACTGTCTGTATGTGATCGTGAGTGTTTCTGCACACTGATGGCATTCAGGTGATTGACAGAGAGGACTTAACCACTTCTTCCTTCTTCAGAATATACACAAACTGTCAGCAGGATCAAACGAGCTGGGCTAATCTCCGAGAACACCCCTGAAATAATCTCAGATGTGTAAGAAGGATGTTTACCACATGGTATGGGCTACAGTTGATAGCCAGACAAACCATCCACAAACAGCTTAGCTCATCAAAATGCCAGGAGGCTACTGCTGAAGCCATTGACCAAAAGTGAGAGAAAATGGCAAAGAGATACATTAAAACTAGCCGTAGTACTACATTTTGTTTCATCCAGAGAGTTGAGACAATTGGTAGTGAACAAAACAACTGCAAAACAAATTGCTTGCTGGAAGTGTTTAAGTTTTAAAAAGACTGGATCAGCCCAGACTGATAGCATTTAAGATCAGCGTTTTCTTATCTGTCTGACTGGATGCAGTAAAATGCCACTGGAGACAACCAGCTCAATGGAGTCAAATCCAGACTAGCAATGTAGGGGGGTGATAATCAAACTGATGACCATAGAAAGGTGTGGCTAGAAGAATAATTCTGACAAATTTGACACCGCTGATATTAGTATGTCAATCACATAGCTTAGAGAAAACATGAACAAATTAATTTCTTTTCCAAAAAGTCCTACGTTTGTGTGGTTAGTCTGTTTACACACATGTGATGGAATGCTGATTTGTTTTCTCCTCCAGCAACGCTCCGTGATGCAGTAGGAGGCAGAGTAGGGCTAGCTGTCCACAGTGGGATGAGATTCACCCCAGCCTTCACCTTCCCTCTGCACTGGCAGTGGGGGTGAGGATGAGGCTTTGGATCGGACATTTCAAGTCCAAATGCGTAAAGAAAAAAAAAATGCATACATGTACATACCACAATTTCATAGTCGTAATGTGGCAAATTAGCCTTTCAGATAGTCAGTTAATTTAACCTAATCCCGAAGATGATCCTGAACCCTGTGACTCAACCAAGGAAAGGACGCAGATAGATGAAAAAAGTGCCTGTCACCCAGCATCCATCGGAGCCAGAATGAGTCCACTTAATAAGCCTTAAGCCTTTGAATTATAGGGAACCTGAAATCATACTAATTCTACTTGGGGGGGGCTACTCTAAATGTGACACATGTTAACATCATCAGACAAAAAAGTGAGCCGAGCGGAGGATTTAAGATTACTGTTTATAGAAAATAATGTTTGCTAAAGAGGTCTGCCATTTGCCAGTTTAAGCACAACATGGAGCTCCCAACACCAACCCAAACTATGTACTTCTTGCTTTTCTGCCCTCTCCTTTCATCCTATGAGGATTTGATGCACAGACAACGTGGCTGAGATCAATACTTTCCTGGCAGTTCATTTATTTTTTTTAAAGTACGCTGGGATTTTGAAAGCCTAACAAGTCTAAAAACAGGCTGAAAGGAGACATCTCAATTTAGGGTTGTAATGGCTCAGACCCATACACACACACACACACACACACACACACATACACACACACACAGACACAAGACACACTTTAGACTTCATATTCATGCAGGGTATTTAACACAACATTCTCCCTTACTTACTAATTCAAATCAAACTCTCTTAGTTCGGAAGAAACCTTGGGGGGATCCACGGCTCAAGGGACGTAATCCAACCTTAAGTGTGAATTGACTATGATCTGTGTCTGCACGATGTCTGACAAAAACATCAATGAAGTAACCTACAAGGAAGTTGGTGTTCGCGCACCCAAGAAAACAAAATTTAAAACACAACCATTTAACCTCTTGCCTACTAGTACCTCCTGACTAGTATAAATAATACAGTTCAGTCATACGAACGATCTTCTCTTCTCTTAGCCTGATATTCTAGTCAGTAACCACGGTCGTTTGCACTTCGCACCAAATTCATTTCTAATGCGATCTTTATTTTTTTATTAAAATTTAGTTGGTTTTGCTTTTTAATATTTAATATTGGGTTATTTAAAATATATATCATTAAAAAGTAACTATCCTTGGTAGAGCCTTCTTGACACTCTATGGGCAACACAACAGTCTCCTGAGAAGTCTGACAAATATTCTTTTGATTGACATTTGAATCAAGTCCAAACAATCAGGGAGCCTACAATCTGGGCTGTCTTTAATATTATAGACAGGGGACAATACCTAGGTCTAAATGAACAGTGGGAGTAGCAATCTTATGCCTGCGGGTATTCACAAAACACCCACTGCTGCCGAATAAATATCTGTCTGGGTTCAAAGTTGACTGTTTAGAAATGGAATTTAAAAGAATTGTTACAAATACTTGCAGGACTTACACGTTAATCATCTCTACACCCAGAAGCCAACCATTGCACACAGCTGGATCATCCACCCTGCGCCCAATGCTGTTTCATATAAATGAGTCATGGGTTGAACCAAATTGCGCAGCATATAACATTGAGAGAATGAAAATGCTTCTATTTGCCACATCCTCCAGCAGTGACAAACATGCTGTAGTGCCTACCATGGCAAATCTCTCTGATACACCATTTACAGAGTAGGCTATCAACCTAACAAGCAACATATGTGACAGCCTAATGACTATAATAACATTACTCTCCGCGACCCATCAATCCAAAAACCTGACAACCCAAGCCCTAACTTGTCCAGCCCTTCCACCCACCCATACACGCATATACAGACAGACAGCACACTGCTGTCACCTTCCCATGCACACACTCACACCATCACTGGTAAATCCTCCTCCAATACTGCATTTCACACCTTGCCTTGTGCCTTCAACAGTACAGCATTCATACAACACACCGCCCATCACCAGTTAGTTCCCTTCCCCACATACAACACACTAGCCCCCACCCAGTCGGCTTCCCAGTGTTGGGCAAGCTGCTCATAAAATGCTGAGTTGACTAAACTAGCAGTTACTCCATATAAGGTGAAGTTTCACTAAACCAAAGCTATACCTCAAGACCAAAAGTAGCAAAAAAGTTACAATTAAATCACAGAAGTAGTTTAACTACATGTGAGCTACTTTTTTAACGTACAAAAAAGCCTATACTAATAAATGATACAATCTTCTTCCAAGATAATGTAACTGGTTAATATATAGCCTACTGATATATATATATAGCCTATGACATTTTTTAAGGATGGCGCCACTGACGCATGAAATGCATCACATTTTTAAGGGAACTGATCTTCCATTTACGACCTAGATTTGTTGCTGTGAGCTGATGCTCTGAAAATTTAGCTTTAAGGAAAGCTACCACACTACATGGCCAAAATAATGGCTAAAATGCTGAAAAGCTATCAGATTCAGAATATAGCTTCATTACAGCCACACCACTCAAAAATGTAGTCAAAGCTAGTGAAAGCTCTCTACATAAACACAACAGGTGGTATCATTAGCCATTACCAGAATGTCCAACCACCCCCACATACTTACAGTACACTGCTATCACCAGTAAGCTAAGCCGCTTCTATGAATTTATACAGCATCCCTTGCAATCAACAGTAAGTCCTCCAAACCCACATACACACAGTACACTGCCCCCTACTCCTACATACATAAGAGCAGGATACAGGATCCCCACTTGTACACTACCTCCTCCTACACATCTACTGGCAACTGGGTTGGTCCCTCAAGCTACGGAAGTATTGTTAATAATACAGCAACTGGTCTACAATAACAACACAGCTCATCGATGCTGAGGTACTTTCGTATCAAGCCTGATGCAGCTGCTCAGGCTATGGCCATTAGCCAGGGTGAATGGCTAATTACAGTTTGGTGATGCACATGTCTTCACTATTTGTTTGTTTTAGTTTCACATTGTGCATTTACTTATTGGATGTAGCCATACTACTGTCATTTATTAATATGTGTTTGTTATATTGTAGAAAGCAGAAAGGACCACAGAAAGGCCCTGGTGAATATGGTTGTTGAAGATTCACAATCATGTAGTATATTGTAACTGATACGGTATTTGTAAACCTTTTGGATCCCATCATTGACTCCATATACAGTCAATGGATCCCATACTATGTCCCCCCATCATGGCAGACTCTGTGGCTAGAGGCAGATGAAGGCCAAGGGCATGATTTAGAAGGCTACTGCAGTAGGTCTGGCTTCTGAGACACATGCCTACATACCTACCTTGCCATCTCTTGCCATTTCATTAATGAAAGTCATACATGAACTTAACTATTTTTATTTACAATGGGAAAGTTCCTTGCAGGGCCGTGCAGAGACCTTCGGAGGGGCAGGTGCTCAAGACAAGCACGGATTAATAAAGGTACCCATGGGAAAAAACAACAACAACTATAGGCTGTAGTCTATGTGCATTTTGTACAAGAAGGCTATGAAGATATGGAGTGAAGGCTAAAGAACATTGCTTGTTGCAGGTGGTTGCATAAATAAATACAGTGTATAGTCAATAAATTATTAATATGTGTTTGTTATGTTGTAGATAGCAGAAAGGACCACAGAAAGGCCCTGGTGAATATGGTTGTTGAAGATGAATATGGTTGTTGAACTGTATTGTAACTATTTTTATTGACAATGGGAAAGTTCCTCGAAAAACAAATGGCTGACAGCTTTGCAACTTTGAAGACTGCTGATGGCTTTCAGTCCATGATAATGTGCACCTGTGAATGATGGGGCTGCAAACATGCTTTCATGTTTCACGCAGTCACTGCATTGGACATGTTCTGAACCTTGTTGTAAAGAAAGCAATAGATTGGTAATACTTTTGACACATGGTCTTGAGGGCATGAAGAGCCTGTGTTGCCTGCAAGGGCAGATGGAGGTGCCATGATTTCAATAAATGAATTCAAGAGGTGGTCACAGGCTGGAACAGCACCTACTGTACGACATGTTGTCTCAGCTCTATGAGCAGCGGGAACCAGTGGGTGCAGCTATGGAGTCTCTACGCAGCATTATGGCTCCCTTCTCCTCTGGGGAATAGAAGACCATGTCCGGATGTCTGGATTGGTGTCTTGTCGCCTCCTATTCGATCATTTAAGGGACTGGCCCATGGGATTAGTTAGACAGCCAAGTGTCTGAGAAGAGTAGGGTGAAAAGTACCACAGTGGAGGTTCAAAAACAGCTTGAGGAGACAATAATACTTAACCACACATACACTGTCATCATAGAAATATGAAGACATTTGTGAACCACTCCTATCATCCATTCAGCTTATTTGACAAACTCGAGTAAATTGCAATATAAAATAAAATAATAAAAAATATGTAAATTTTGTTGCTTTTTATGTGGAGAATGCAATAGATGTCTTAAATTACTGAAGGTCCCAGATAGGCTTGTTTAATGCTTAATTTAACCATCCATTCAAATCCATCATTCATTGTCAAATATAATACAGTGCTTTCACCAGAAGATGTCCCCATATAGTTCTGAAACTTCAAGCAGTGAACCTTTATCTAATACAGCTAGAAAAGCCTTAGTTCATAAGAATGTACTCCACCATTACTAGCAAAAGGTCAAAAAATCCAAAAGCAGCAAGCAGATATAACAAACAAAGGCTTAGTTTTTAGTCATGCAAATTTACATGGCTGGCTTTCTAGAGACAGGGTATTAGAGGGTAACAAAAGTTAGCTCAACTAATGACAGGTGTAATTACTCAATCAATCAATTACGCTGACAGTAGGACACAGGACACAGGAAAGTAGAGGGTTGAAGAAAAGCCCAATATACAAAAACAAGCAAAAGGTGAAATTAGCAATATCTAGTGGCAAAATATGTTAAATATAATGCGAGAAAGGATTAATATGAATAAAAAAAGAAAAAAAATCAAGAACAACTCTTACAAGATGACAATAACATACACTTACAAGATGATCTGAATCCTATATTTGATACATTAATAAAAAGGGCAATACTTTCACAAAGCAAAAAACTTTCCGTTGAGTGTAGATGTACGACATTTACTCAAAATAAAATAAAGCCTACAGCATGGTGGTCTTGCTGTTAATATGTACACATTTATTAACTTATGGGAGTAATTACTGAACATGAATGATAAATGATGTGGGTAGCTATAACAAATGTGCAGCGCAAATTATTTTTCAATCACAGTTTAGTATTTAATACTTCACAAGCAATGCAATGCATGATACCATAGTAGGCCTATAATATATCCAACTAAAGAATGACATTCTATGAAACTAATGCATGAAAATGCACACAGTTCTTAGCAGAGTTGACTCTGGCACAAGAATTAAGCCTAATTGCTTAAGTGCTTTTTAACGGTTTAATTGCTCGTTGTGATGTCATAATGCTTAACATTGAGCTGAGCACCAGAGAAAAGTCTCAAATTGCTCAATGACCTTTAATGGTCCAGTTGACCCCAACATTCCTCCTCATGCTACCACCAGAAGGTGACATTGCACCATAGTCACAGATCACAATATATTATGTATTGCATATCTTCTTGAAAATCAAATGCTTAATAGGGAGATAAAAGTAATAGCCTCATATAATCCTCAAGTTTTCAGTTTGATGTCCACCAGGGGGCATCATTGAATCATTTACAACAACAATTCCATTAATGACATTTAAATGTCTAAATGGCTAATTTACTACTTTATTTTAAAATGTAGAGACTAAAACGTAATGAATCTTGGTAGCGGTACTACTTTGCTAACCTAGCTAGTGCTAGAATATTTTGCAGACAGTGGTTACTGGAAACTGGCAGCAGCCAAATAGATTTCATGTAAGAACGAGGGACTTGTAAAAGTGACCATTTTAGTGTCTGGAATTTGGTGGCCCACACTACCACACACCCAGGCAGGGGTTTTCAAACCCGACAGGTATCGTACCAGTAATGTAAAAATTCCTGTAGCATGCAAACAGTACAATTCCCTGTAAAAAAAAAAGCTATATTTTTAAGTAATTTGAAGTAATTTTGAATAATTGGAATTTTGAGAACATTTGACTAAAGGATGAGTGTGAAAGCTGTTCTACTTTTAATACATAATGATGATGTTTCACAAGCACAACATATGATTTTATGCATTTGCAAGCAATAGCCCCCTAAAGCATTGAAAAAAAATATGTAGGCTACCATCTGCTGACAAGCCAGTGCCCCACTCTACTTCCTCGTATGTTAGGGTTGGCAGTGGCACCTATGCCTAATATAGAAACATTTTGGTGCCCTGAGCAAAATTGCCTTGCAAAGGTTCAACCGTTTAGACCATTCTGTCTTTGTTGACAGCGGATTTTTGTTGTTTTCAACGGATCTTTGTTGTAGCCTGGATTATGTGTCACAATGCAGGCAAGAAACCAAGTGAAGAAGAAAGCAGAAAGCCGTGGTTGTTTTAATGACAAACCTGGGTTGAGTTTAAGATGCATTAAATATTAATGCAGATGAGCTTAATGCTTTGTTCTTGGTGCAGGCGTAGCTTAGAGTGTTATAACTTTTTTATTTGTTTTTGTGTTGTTTTTAAAGCCTGATTGTCTGCATCTAAATATGGGGATTACTATCTCTCCCATCTTTCAGTCTTTTTGACTTTTTTTAATGTGTCAGATTTTTCAGATTTTTGTTTTTCACACCTACCAAACAGAACAAAAAATGTCAGAAGCCTGTTGGCAGAAAAACTAGGATATTCTACCCCTTTCCCCTACCCCTCCGTTTTGCGCGTTCACGTGTAGGGGTAGGGGTGTACCAATTTCCGTTAAGACAGAGGGGTAGGGGTAAGTGGTAGGGCTATATACCCCTCCAAACGGAGATTTTTCAGAGGCACACTCCGAACGGAGGGGTATGAGAAATTTCCCAGAATGCCTTGCGAATCTCCAGAAAAGTTCACAAATGTTAGTATTTTCTCCATTATTGATGGTTTAAAATGTTTGATAACCGTTGTATTGTCTTAAGTTTAACGTTATTCCAATGTGTAATGGTCCTTTTCTCCATAAAATACAAAAAATACAATGAGTAGTGCAACATTATTTGTGACTTGAGGGATCGGTTGAGGCATTGAGTTGTGAACGAATTGCGAGTGTCCGTGCTAAATAAGTGTTGCCAACGTAATAGCTGCCGGAGAGTACTGATGATGTATGCGATTGTTGAAGGGGTGTCCCAATTCGTAGGGGTTGACTTTCAAACCCTACCCCTTGTTGCTCTGCTTCAAGGGGCAGGGGGCAGGGGGAAGGGGTGAGGGAAGGGGTAGGGGTAGAAATTAGAAATGTGATTGGCCCTTAGGATTAAGTGGCTGAACTCAGTCCTGGTCAGTAGGTCAGTAGGCCGGCGTACAGGCAGAGTTCCATCCCTGAGACCATCCCTGGACTGAAGAAGCAGTCAGGTACAGGCAGGAATAAGAAAAAAAAGTAAATAAGAAAAGTTTAAGTTAAGTAAAAAAAAAAAAATATATATATATATATATATATATACTGCCTGCCAGAACTACGCTCATGTTGTTGTTGCTCTTGTGTTGTTCTCATGTAAACACATTCAATGACACAACTAAGCAACACCAAACACATCTGGCGTCTGGTGCTGGAGAAAGAAAAGGAAGGTAAACAGCGTGACAGAAGTGTGAAAGCATGCTGATTTACACTATAACATATGAACTAGTTAATTTATTAAAGCGTTTAAATATACATGTCAGAGAAATTGTGTTTTCACTCAAGGTAAACCTACTGTCGACTAATTGCAATGTGGATCAAGAGTATGGTCTCTCTCTCTCTCTCTCTCTCTCTCTCTCTCTCTCTCTCTCTCTCTCTCTCCCTCTCCCTAGCCTATATATCTATAGCCTATATATAAATCAAGAGTAAGGTTAACTTGTACTGTGCTGTTAACTTGTACTGTGTACAATAGATAGTGTGTTTAAAAGGTAGCTAGGCTATATTCTAATATGGCACTTAATTATGACCAGGATTCATCCTTTTCCTTATTAATATGCCTACTGGTGCTATTTTGATGGCTTAGTTTCAGCCTTTTTTTGGCACTTTTGTACAATAGAACAACTGCATTATATGGACTTCTTCTTCATTCCTTTTAGTTCGTAATGATTAGTATTTTATGGCATATTTTTTTTGCCTTCTTACTGCCTTCTATATTTAAGGGATAAAAAAACAAAACATACAGATAAAAGTAATTAAAGTAAAAAGGATGCAATAGATTCATAGTGATTAATCATACAATAGGAGTATTCA
Source organism: Limnothrissa miodon (assembly GCA_017657215.1). Classification (NCBI taxonomy): domain Eukaryota; kingdom Metazoa; phylum Chordata; class Actinopteri; order Clupeiformes; family Clupeidae; genus Limnothrissa; species Limnothrissa miodon. The sequence goes on along the minus strand of JAGFZM010000821.1, from coordinate 26,464 downwards.
GACTAAGGCTCTAAGGCTGGTGAAATCCTGTTTCCAGATGAAATTCTGTTGAGGTCATAAATGCTCGGGCTGGCCCTGGCACTGACAAAGATATTCTCCATATCTTTAAGACTTGACTAAAAGCCATCCTCCCCTATAGTTAGGGATGGTGCATAATAAACCATTAGTCCTCATGGGTCTCTTTGGGATGAGCTGCCCTTCTGAGCCCTAGACACCACTGACCATCCCTATATTAGTGTTTAGTTACGCTGCTATAGCCTACAAAGCGTACACTACAACATGTGTCTCACATGTAAAACTTTAACTTTAAAACTTAAAAACTGCAAACCTTTAGCCTGTGTGCACCATACATACAGTATATTTATTATTATCTTAATGTAGCACCACTTGGATCTATGGTGGAATGTCTCATCTCATTTTATACTGGGCTGAAATGACAATAAAAGACACTTGACTTGACATATCATGCCATACAACTCTCTTCCCCTCGTCCATATGTATTTGTACATATATGCACACATGGCATACATGATCACTAGTATGAAGCACGTAGACTGACCTAACTCATTTGCTTCTTCTGTCACCACAACCTTCTCGACCGAACGTCACCCCTGCCTCCCACCGCCTGACCTTCTTTTTGGGGAACTGCAAACAACTTCACGGGAGAACCGAGTGACTTATATGAATCTAATATTAATAGAGTCTAACATCCGGGGTCCATTTTAAAAACCCTCAGAATACCTTTCGGTAACAGCATTTTCTCTGTATGGCCGTGACGAGAGGATCAGGAGGCTTGTTGTGCCAGTGGGAAAAAAAAACATCAGAGAATGATGGCAAGAACTAAAACATTTTAGTTTGATTGGGATTGACAGGGGACATGATGAGGAAAGCGTATTTGGAAGTGGGGAACAATGGGTGTGTTTGATGAGCGAAAAAGGGGGCGATGTGTGGCATGAAATTAGACGGCACATTGCAGCACGGCTGAAGAATTTTATTAAGAGTCTTTATATCTGCTGCCTTAAGCCGCACGATCAGCATAATCCCCCTCCAAACAACAGATAATGAATCTCCTCCTTTGGCAGTGGGTGAGAAGGAGAAAAGCACACAGCAGATCCAGGGAGAGAGAAGCACGCAAATTATTGGATTTAGATTAGGACGAGCCTTTTTAATAGGTTTGGAGTAATACCCAATGTAAATGAAAAAGTCTCTTGCACTGTGCAGCCGAAAGCACTTTAGCCTGTGCTGGGCGCAACTCCTGCTTCTGCTCTGTAAACACACACAAACACACACACACCTACAAAGAAACAGACACACAGAGTGCAGCGCATAGCAAACACCCTCATCTATTGTTTTCCTTATAGAGGACAACAGGACGATTGCTTTCTTTTGGGGGGTAAATCCACCATGACAAGTCTGCCATGGGCTGGACGTCTCAGTCCTGTTTGCTCTGTTTATCCCATCTCACGCATGCAAAATAGCAACTTGAACTGTTGTCCTATAGAACAAGTCCAGCCTGGGCCGGCCTGTGGCTTTTAGGCCATATAGCCAAATGGTAAATCCTCCTAGTCGGTATTAATGTGCCTTAATGAAAAGAACAAGCTCACATGAATTTTCCTGCTTAGTACTAGTAATAATGATGATGATGATGTCCAGCCCTAGTCTACACAGACCATACTGGCATGCAGGTGTGTGTGTGTGTGTGTGTATGTGTGTGTGAGAGAGAGAGAGTGAGAGAGAGAGAGAGAGAGAGGGAATAGTTCACATATATAGTGATTAAGTAAATTCTTCAGTTATGTTAGTCTTGCCCTGCATAAGAGTGATTGATTGGGTATAACTGTACCACCCATACATATCCAACTGACTCGTTACTAGGGATTTATTTTTGTGAAATCTGCAGGTGTGGATTGTTTAGAAAGTCAAACACTCGTTGGTCCATGTTTCTCTCTCTCTCTCTCTTCATTCCACCCATATCAAATTCCTAAAAAAGTTTAGATGTGGGCTTCATATTATTTTTTAAATGCGGCACTCTTGCATTTTGGATCAAACACATGAAAACCCTGATACTTACCACCCCCCTGTTTTTACGATATAAAATAAGATAAGATAAGATAAGATAAGATGAGTCTTTATTGTCTCTTTAAAAGAGAAGTATTAAAAAAAGACCACGAAGAGAACACTAAAAAAGACTCCTTAGACTTACTATTGAGTAGTTTAATTGATTTGTTTTATAGCTTGAAACCCCCCTCTTCTACCTGAGGGTTTGTTTTATAGCTTGAATCCCCATCTTCTACCTGAAGGTAGCAACTCATATTTGTCATACAGAGTATGCTCATTATCTACTGAGATTTTCAATCCTTGCTTCCTCACTGTTTTGTCAAATAAGTCTTGAAGTGACGTGGAAGGGGCCACGCCCATAATTTTCCCAGCTCTTTTAATAAGGGTTTCAGTTCAGCTTTCTGTTTAACAGCGAGGTTTCCAAACCATACAATGCCATATCTGATGATGGATTCAATAGACGCCCTATAAAAGGCCATCATAATCTCTCTCTCTATGCCAAACACTCTCAGCCTTCTTAAAAAATGGAGACGCTTGCTAATCCTTGAACATAAAAAATCAACATGCTGGCCCCATTTTAGTTGAGAGTCACTACACTACACCCAGACATTTGTATGTGGCTACCTGTTCCACCGCCTCCCCATTTATTGTTACTAAGGTCTGGTTGCCTATGGATCTGGGGTCAAAGATCTTTTCTTTTGTTTTGTTCACATCAGAGTCCTGCATCAGTAGACTAAGGATGACTGTGTCATCTGAAAACTTAATTATATAATTATTTGTGTGATGATTTCTACATTCATTAATATAAATAACCAGGGAGAGCTAACACAGCCCTGTGGGACTCCAGTGTTGATCGTCAATGTGTCAGAAAGTATGGAGTTAATTCTGACCTGCTGTGTTCTACCAGTGAGAAAAGCTTTGTACCATTTTATCATGACAGGATTGACTTCCATTCGTTGTAACTTATCTAAAAGATTGTGGGGCACAATTGTGTTGAATGCGGAACTAAAGTCCATGAAAAGCAACCTAGCATATGCTCTGGTGTTTTCTAGGTGCTTGAGTATGAGGTGGGATGTGGTGCATAAGGCGTCAGCAGTACTTCTCCTGTCCCTATAAGCAAACTGATAGGGGTCAAGGAGATGTTGGACCTGTGTTCGCAACTCACCCAGCATAATACACTCAAATGACTTCATTACAACTGACATTAGAGCAACTGGTCTAAAGTCATTGTTCTCTCGTGGACAGGGTTTCACACTATATTTCGCACTACTGTACACGACAATGACATTGCTACCAGTGTTGCTGTCAAATTAAACGTTTTGTTTACCTGCAGCATATGCAGAAATGAAGATACTTCCTGCAACAACTACTTCCTTCTTTAAGTAAAGTGGAGCTAATGTATTTCCAGTGGAGCTCCACTTTCCCATAGGTCTGCAGTTAGACCCTGTTGGAAATGAATGCGCCAGCGTAAGTTCTACCCGGAAGACTCATAGCGGTTGCATCGTAGATTAAATGCTCACCCACCTTATAAATTCTTTTCTAACATTCCTGCTCTTTCTGCTCTAGGCGCCGGTCTCAGAAATCCCATCTCCCTCCCCACCACTGCCAGTTGGGTCCTCGTCCTCCCATCCAGGGGGTAGGCTCTGCCCCTGCCATGCGCCATCCAGTATCAAGCAGGATCCGCCGGGCCGAGATGTTCAATATCTTGGACCAGTGTATGGATGGGGCCATACGGCAAAGACTATCATTCTTGTTATTCTTTGTAATAATATAGCTTATTAAACCTTTTAACTCATTCCTTTCTCTGCGACTTTCTGTGAAAAATAATTTTAAGTTTGAGTTTAAGTATCTAATTTGCTTCCTCTGTCCACTTACAACACAATCATCTCTAGTCTTCCCTGCCCACTGTCCACTTACAACACAATCATCTCTAGCCTCCCACTCACTTTCACCAACTCCCCCAAGACTCTCCTTCCTAGAGGCCCTGCTACTGACCCTTACAAATGCTTTGTCAATATTTGTTTGTGTCGTATGACATCACTCTAGCTTTTGCGTCACCATATCACTGACCGATTTCAGACTGACGCCAGTGTCTTTGACTGACACATGTGTGACTGATATTGTAGGACTTCCCACAGCGTGACTTGCCTCTCTCTTGTAAAAACATCAGATTCAGGAGCAGATGGATCTGTCATGATGCTCTCGACATGCTGTGCAGTTGGTTGTAGCAACAACAGAAAGAAAAACCCCTGCAGATTGGCTGCTATAAAGCTGGATTGACGCTGGATCTGCGTCAAATCGACGCAAAAGTAAAGAGGCCTTTTGTTTTTGGAGGTGCATTGCAGGCGGAGGAAGAGCGTCTGCGAAGGTACGCAGACTGACGGCATCGTTTCTGTGTTGGTGTGACGCTGAAGTATAAATCTTTATCTTATTTATATATATATATATATATTATTAGTTTGCATGGTGACATGCAAACTATTGTTATCCTGTTCTTCTTCTTATTATTTTTCTTATAGATGAAGTCTATGGGATCTTCGGAACTTAATACAGCCTGAACCGCTGAACCTATCAGCTTAATTGTAACTGCATTGTGTAGCTACCACTCGTGTGATTTGTGCAATGTATTTTTTAACTTTGTAAACTTTTTACTTTTTAAGTTATTTGACTTTTAAAACCTTGGTCTAGCTTCAACTCTTTATGGTCTGAACTGAACTGCCATCACTACAGGAGCAGTGGTAGCTCAGTGGGTAGAGTAGCTGGTTTGTGGTCACAAGGTCGTGGGTTTGAATCTTGCTTTACCTGGTACGATTGAGCAAAACCAGCCTCTCCAGCTAATTGCCTTAATTTACGGCAGGTGCCTATACTGAAGAGTACTACCTTAATGTTAACAATGTGTCGATTCAACTAGTTGGCTCATTAACCTGTGTGTTTCACCTGGGCTACTTGTGGCTTTGTCTAAGTATTCCCTTGAATAAGACAATTAACCATAGGTTGCTGAAAGGAAACTATTGACTATTAAATACTGCAACTGCACTCTGTGCAACTGTGGTGTGTGCTATGCAAGATTGTTTTATTTTAGTTTTAAAATTATAACAATTTAACATCTACACTAACCCCGCCTATAGTACAACCCCTAACCCTAACTGTGGGAATCCATACTTGTGACTCGACTTTTCTTGTTCCTCTTTGTGTCTAGCTTCATCAGGGTTCTTAAACAAGGCATTTAACCCTAAGTTGAATCATTCCTTTGAATAGACTGTCTTTAAATTGGTTGACAGCCAAATTGGCTTGTTAAATTGTCAACTTGTATTGACTTGAGCTGGGCTACTTGTGACTTGCCCTTGAATATGGCCATCAACCATAGGTTGACAACAACTGACAATAAACAGACAACTTATCTCTTGTGTTGAATTCAGTTCTGCTACTGTGACTTTCTATGTTCAGGGGTCAGCAAAATCAGCCTCTCCAGCTAATTGCCTTAATTTACGACAGGTGCCTCGTTAAAATGTGTGGTTCACCTGGGCTAATGTGTTAATGGAAAAGCCCCGCCTCCTCTAAGTTGCTTCACCCTGAGTCAAATGTCTGTTACCAAAGTAGATAAATGGTGGGGAGGCTTCATGCTCGCTATGGTTGTGGAAAATTAGTGAGAGGAATTTTTTTTTTCTTTCAGACTGCCGAATTGGGTTGGTTTGTAATCAGAAGATTAGAGGCTAAATCCTCACTCTTCATTACCTGCTCAAAGTCTTCTCAAATTAGACACTGAATTTTTTAATTTCTTTTGTCTGACTTGCTGTTATAGTCAGTAGCCTTTTCTTTGACTGTTCTTTGGAGGCTGTGTGTCCACTCTGAATTAATATAGTTACTATAATACTTCTACTGTCATATTTCTACATCTACTATCAAGCTACCTAACAGTAACATAATCATACTGTCTCCTCTTCTCCTCAATTTTACTTGCATGTCACCATGCAAATGTAATTCCTCGGAATTACTCTTTCTAGTTTATGTATGTTGTTTATTATAAATCTTTGTTATCAATGATGTGTGGAATATGTGAGCATACAAAAGCACATTCCTAACAACTGTATTTTTATATTGTTGAAATGGCTAATATACATGAACTTGAGACCCAGGCTGGGAGACTGAATCCAGGGATGATGGTACGGTCCCTTATGCCCCATAACTTTGTCTCCTTGAGGGGGAATAAGCAATGACCAACAAAACATCTATGGATCCGTTTCCATTATCAGGATACTAAGACCACCCAGATATTCAAGTCTGGTTTGCTGGAGCTGGTTGGCTACATGTATGTGCCACAACACACACAGGCAACTGAAAAGATATGAATGAGAGATAAGAACAATAGAATGATAGAATGCCCAGTGCATATCGTGCTGTTTTCATGGACAGTTGCAGGAATACAATCAGCTGAAATACCATTACATTTATGTTATCAGCAAATGGTTTCACTTTTTGAATGCAAATTTGCTCCATGAATTGTTGCATTATACCACCACCTAAATGTATGACTCCATAGAGAGGCACATTTCAGTCTGTTGCCCTTGATAAACAAGGTTTCTTGAGTGTGTTACTATATGTCTAGTTAATTACAATTTCGTGCACCTGAAATTTGCTTTGTTCAATTTCCAGACAAAAAATAAAGATGCTGCCTAGAGAATGCATCAGGCAATAGGGCAATTGCAGCATTTATATTTTTATGTTTATTAGCTGATAAATCAGAATTGTGAACTTTTGTACTCACAAACAATTTATTCTCAGAAGCACAATCACACATAACAATATTTGGTTGCAGCTCTAAAGTCATACACTCCACTCACAGTGCAAATCACCATCCCTGACTTGCTTTTTGGAGAAGACAGGAGAGCAGTGTTGCTTTTGTCTCCTTGTCATTGGCTTTTCCTCTAGGGTTTTCTGCTCAGCCACTGCTGTCTCCTAAAACCCTGCTGTGCTGCCGAAATTTAACACAGATGTAAATCTGACAGAAGGGATTAATTGGAGACAAAAGCTCGTTGCTCCTAATGTTTACACCAGTCGTGCAGAGATTAATTAGATCCAAAGAGGAAGCTCACATTCTTGGACGATATGCTCATTTGTCTCAAAGAGGGCAAGATAAAAATAAAAAAAAAAGCCCTTGTCTTTCAGTCTCTAATCTGGAGTCCATCTTCACTCTGGGGTGGAATCTGACACAGTGCTTGTGGGGAATCACATTATTGTCTTCCTCTGCACCGACACAGCAGTGTCATCAGCATTGCCTGTCTTGTCCTCCCCGCCTCACACACCCTCAAGCTTGAGAAAACACTCAGCTCATCTATCGTTTGCTTGTCTGTTAGCTCCCTTGGCCTTGGACAGAAGAAAGGGAGATGTCTGTGGAGGATTGAACTGCCAAATGACTTGGTTGTGGATAGCAATCTTAAAATGAGTTTACAAGCAAACCTGCTGAGTGATTGATTACTGGGGTAGTTTGATAACATTTTGTGTCAGATATAGTGAGGTCAGAGCTTTTCATATTAAATCAGTATAACAAGTCAAGTTTAGGGAGTGAATATTTCAAATAGAGTGTTTGTTTAAAGTGACATGAAAGTCATTACCAAGCTTTTGTTGAATTACATCATTGTTTGCATCTTACATCCCCCTCAAGTAAATACATAGCTTAGTAATTATATATTTGTAGTCACACTGTAATCATATATTTGTAGTCATACTCATATTTGTAGTCACATAAATAGACAAATGCAGAGCGGAAAAGAAAGCGTGTGGCCCCATTCAACCAATCTTTGTCTTATTTAATAATTCTCGGTAAAGCCACAAATGACAGTGAAAGTCAAACAAAAAAAAAACGTTCAACATCCAGATAATTCTTGGAGGCATCAGAGCACATTGTCACACCTGCTGTATTTAAATGTCACTGTTTCTGTCAAATCTGCACAAGGTGACTGCAATTAAAAGAGAGAATAAGGGTAGGAGACTGGCAGATGAGCAGAGGCGACAATGGAGAGTGGGAGATGTTAACACCCCCCTCAAACAGGGACAAATGCAGAGCAGCACTACTCGACAGATTGTGCTAATCAAGAACGCTCGAGGGGGTAAGGTGAGGGAGAGGAGATGGCAGCATGACTGTTAAGGGTCTGTGAATATATGCGTGTATGTGTGTGGAGTAATTACGCAACTGCTGAGATTTTAATGAATGCATGCTCGCGTACATGTGTGTGCGTGTGTGTGTGTGGAGTGATTATATGGCTGTTGTGGGATCCTGAGTGTATGAATGGAGTGATTACATGGTTGCTGTGGGCTTGTGAACATGTGTGTGTAGTGTGATGTATGTGTGTGAGAGAGAGAGAGAGGAAGAGAGAGACAGTGAGTTGCATGCCTCCTATGGGGCCGAGTCTGTCCAACGGTAATTGAGAGTGATTAACGGGGAGCTCAGACGAGCACTGCGCTTTTTCGCCCACTTGGACTCCTCTGCATACAGTTGGATGGCAGGCATGATTCGCACAGGTCAGGCCAGCGCTTGAATGACTGGCTTGGCATGAGGCAGAGGTGACAAGCGCCATTCTTCATATGGGAAGATAAGGCTCAGCAGCTGTGTTTCCTATTACACACATAATTGGTCTTGGTTAAAGCCCGGTGCAAGTGTGTGTTGGTAAAACCGAACAAATGACCGTGTGATACACGGGAAATGGGCAGTGAAAGAGGCAAAGTGTTACTGTCTGTCATTGTGAGATAACCTGAACGCCGTGCGTCTGACCCAGCACAAACTCAAAGCCCTTAGTCAAAACACACACACAATGCAGAAACACGGGTCACACTAGGTGGCCCAGGTGCCAGCATATCTGCAGTTCATTCATCAAAGTGGACTTGCAACTGTCTGCTGTGAAACACACACACCCCCACTACCACCACGCTCACTTTCTCACACACACAAAAACAGCTGCACCCAGATGAATGCCCCAATTCATTCCATAGGAACTGTGTTCATTTGTCACTCTTGACGTCCCCCCCCCTCTCACCCCCAACCATGCTCTTTCATAACGCTCCCAGCTGGTCCCCCGACAAATGTTCCTTTGATAAGTTGCCCCCACCCCACCACAACCCTACTTCCTGTGTCAGTATAACCACCAAAGGCTCACACCAGTTCCTCTGTGTCCACAGTTTTACAGCTAAAGAGCCTTCATGCTGGAGTTTCCACAGGGAAAAGAGGACCGTGCACAGTGCCTTTATTTTTATATCCGCACATTTCTTCAGATTGCGTTTCATTTTCCGAGCCGAAGACCTTATGTTTTTCTCCCTGCATATACTACTCTTCCGCACATGTAAACAGATTATTCAGGGTTTGCTTTAACCATAATATTGACTTTATGCCGAATCCGCTCTGTATATAGTCCTACTGTAACCACAGTCATTGTTATGTCTAGTTTGCAGTAGACATTGCTGCAATGGCCAGATGCATCCCCCTGCTCATAACTGGCGTAACATCCCTAGCTGGTCTTTAACCATGTGTCCTGTTGCGCAGGTGTGTCTGTCTTATTTCCGCTGCTTAGGTGCTCAGATTTGGAGCGCTATAAGGGGCCTGCTCTAGTAGAATTGGTTGTTTTTTCCCCTAGACTAGAAGTGAAATGTAAAAAAAGCATAAATGCAAAAATGCATAAATGTAATGTCAAATTGATTGACGATTTTTGCTAACCTAGGCTGAGAGGCTGTAACATGCAAAGTGAAAATAAAAAAGCCTTACCTTACCTTGCCTGCCTGCTCTAACAAAAGTAAACCATGGTAAACTTACATGAGCATTCAAGATGTTGCTAGTTAGTCTCTGTAAAGCACAGCACATTTCTCATTCCCATTCAACCAGTTTGTCAGTTGTTTGGCAGCAAATTCACGTTCCCCATGACCATCAATGGAACAGATGTATGTCCATCGCTCTTCCAGTTGATTGAATTACCAGTCCTGTATTCCTGAAAGCTCATCTCTGGGATAATGTAAGCAACCTGCAGGTGCCTTAAGAGGCTTTTAGATACAATTCTGAAAAACTAGAACAGTTGGAATCCTTGAATCATATCGAGTTTAATATTGAGTTGCATCTCGATTCTTCACCCTTAGGGATTGCTAACTAGACTGTGCTTTCCAAATGTCCAGCAGCACTTACCATGTAGTAAGATATTAAGCCTATGTTCTTAGAATGAGCGTCTGATCTGCTGCATAGTCCTATTTCTACATGCCCTTTCTCAGCCTATAATATAAAATAACACCATGTCTTGCCTTGTTCATATTCACAGCTCATGGACTTGCTTTATGAACTCCAATCAGCTCCAGAGATCCAAAGGTACTGTGTCCTTTTCCCATTGCTGTTCTCCCTTTACACAAAAGACTGTTCCTCTAAACCCACTTGTTAAGCTCCTATAATGTGTAGAGGGCAACACTGTCATTGGGCTCATCCAGGATGGTGACAAGTCAGCATATCAGCAAGTGTGTAGTATCAGCTCATTCATCTTTTTGGGATCCGTCATTTCTTATTATCCTATGAAGTGGGAGTCCAAGGTCAACACCATCCTCAAAAAGGCTCAGCAGGAGATGTCATTTCTATGGCAATTGCAGAAGCGTGGTCTACCACAAGAGCTATTGACCATCTTCGATACAACTGTCATAAAGTCCATCCTCTATCCATCAGTTTGGTTTGGAGCAGCCACAAAACGGGACAAACACAGATTACAATGTACAGTTCAGACAGTTGAAAAAAAAATCAATGGTGCCACCCTATCCTCTCTTGTACCCTGGCACTGGGCAGAGAACACAATTAAAGACCCCCCAAATTCTGCACATAGTCTATTAACCTCCATGTTCATGTATTGTAATGCAAAATGAGCCTCTGTTGAAGCTCTGAAGCTTTTTAACAAATATGTTACAAAAAGGTTGGTTTCCCAAAGCCTCATATAAGCTTCAAACACTTACTAAGGCATCTAGTGGTGGATAAATATTCAACAGGCAAATCTGTCGTCTAGGCTACAGGTCTTAACTGTATGAAATGGTGGGCTTTGAAAGGCATTATCTGAACACATTAGCACACTGTTAAATGCTCTATGCCCGTTGAGGGGTGAATTCTTTTAACAATGCTATTCCCTGGGGAGTGAATTATTTTTTCCTATTCTTCTAGAATTTCACCTGAATGTTTTATAGTCTAATAATCTTCCATATTAAAAATCTCTAAAGGTCATTGCCAGGTCATAGTGGAACTCTTAGTTTGGGAAGCCTTCCAATCACATTGTGGTCGTATCTTCTGGAGACCAGCCACAGCTCATCACCTATTTGTGAAAATACTCCTCTGGAAGTGCTGCACGTATGTCATAAGCATATTGGCAAATACCCCCCATATAGCTTTATTCAGACCTTAATATATTCAATATGCCTCTTCCAGTTTTAAAACTTTTGTCAGCTGAAAGGTCTGTCTTTGTACTAAAAACAAAACGATCTTTTCACGATAACCATTTAAATAGTGGGACCAAAAACACTGCATGGCGCCAAACAGGTGCACCTTTGAGCAACAAGGGCAAGGAAAACCCCCGTGTGTGTTTTTTTTTGGGTGGAGATTTTATTATTTTACTATTGGAAAGTATCTCTAATCATGGGCCTCAAGTGTCCTGGAATCTCCCATACATGGAGGATAGAAAAGTAGCATTGAACCTGATACAATTCAACTAAGCACCACTGACACCCTTTCCCTAACCTGGCAAACCGATTAGTACAATATGATTTTGAACCATTGGCAAACATATGAGCAATATGAGCACTGTAATCATTTTGTGCTGTGGGAAAATAATGTCGGCACAACAATGTTTACAAAGGGTAAGCATCATACTTGTTTTAAACTCAAGAGGAAGGCTAACGTGGCATGTTTATAAATACAGACACAGTACCTTAATAACAGACACAGCATCTCAGCAACAGTACCAAACCGTATGGTTTTAAAAAACGCTACCCCACAAAGCAGGAACATACAATCTGGACCACAACCAGTTTGTACCATTGTTTTGGGAAACAGCTGTTGCAAACCCATTGTTCCCAAAGATGTGAATTAATAAAACTATATACCGGTATATATTTTTTTTATTTATATTTCTACTAATTACTCCCACTGCTTATGCACACATTGTTGTATTAAGCAGCTTAGCCTTACTGTAAAAGCCATTTTTTTGTGGATTTTAGGGAGTGGAACAAACACACCAGGTACATAGCTTATCAGATCAAATAAACAATTTGGCAAAAATCCAGGAACCAATTACAATTGACTTATAATAATGTCAACCTCATTCATACTGAAATAAATCGAGCTCATGTTTGGGTATACTTAAGTGCAACTGTGTGATGCATTGAACTGAACAAGAAACCCACGTACCTTGTGCGTCAAGAGTCCAGCGTCCCGAGATTCCAAGAGCGTGAAAAAAGCTTAGATCAAGGAGAGCATGTCTTTCCAGGGAGGTACAGCACTCAAACCCCAATTAAAAATGTTGGACTTTATTGCACACATAACATTTTCTTTTTTGTTATTTTGTTTCCATGTAGACATCATACTCATGAGATGTTTTATTAGCATTTTATATATCAAACAAGATCATAAACAATAAAAATGATACTATATAGCCACTTAAAACACGGACACATGCACACAAAAGTAGATATAGTGCACGCTAATCTCAATGCATAGAACTTTGCTTTGCTTTGCTGCACACAGCTATAGAGGCACCCTAATGAGAGAGGAGACAAACAGAACAAAAGAAAAAAAACAAATGAAATAAAACACAAAACCAAAATGCAACCGGAGATCTGAAACATTTTGAATTTTGGTAATTTTTCTTTAACCCCCTGAGTCCTGATGCCAAAAACATGACTGTTAGCTGAGTGTTAGATCTTCTGTTAGCCGGCGTCCAGTGAGGAATGTATTTTGATAGTTAGGGTTAGATGTCTGGGGTGGAGGCCTGTTATTGTGAAGGCATATATACCCTTACTATACCCATCTACCCATTAAAAAGGCACTTGATATGATTTTTAAAGGTGGGAAAATGGCAGCCATTTTAGGCACATACTGGTCCTGTTAAAAAAAGTTCAATATCGGACAAATGGAACTAAAGGGTGTGATCCAACCCGTCAGGCATTATTTTGCTTTGCCTTCATGGTAATGCATGATAATTGAGAAATCCTAAATTTCTTATAATAGTAATTGGTCAAAATGTTCTTGTTGTCCAGTGTGCTATCTTATCAGTGCATTTTTAAAAACTCTGGGGTTGTGAACAAAAACTTCACCAACTCTTATCCTTATCCATCCAAAAGGAAAGGCACCCATCAATCTTTTTTGGCAGCATGTTTTACACAGAGAAACTGTGCCATTAATAATAATAATAATAATAATAATAATAATAATAACAATAATAATAATAATAATAATAATAATAATAATAATAATAAAAGCTAGCACCTCACAATGGGATTTATAAAGAAAATCTACAACATACAATCTACGCAATATAAATGCTATTCACATATAGCTACAAAAATAATACACTATAGAAAATGGTTGACTTTAACATAACAAGGTATTTTGGAGTGCGACTAACCACTGAGTTGGTTAAGTGTAACAAAACAGATTAATAAAGTAAATGTTTTGTTGGTGTGTAAGTTGCATTACACACCTGTAATTAGTGCAGAGAAGCTTAAATGCAAGGGACAAAGACACCCAAAGGATCCAAACTGAAAGATTAGTATTCATTAGGTGTGCTGGTGCGCCACTGCCACACACACACACACTCACACACAAAAGATAAAGCTGAGAAAGAAATGTTTCCTCATAAGCAACTCCTTCTAAAATAGATTATTCCAGGATTGGTAAAATCACGTTCAGTGTTATTTCCTGATATACTGTAGACTGGATGTTGTTCTATATATCGCAGTGCTATACAAAAAGTTTGTGCGTTACTTGGCAACCATATTTCTTGGCGGAGGAATCATTATCAATGAATAAATCTTAACATTTCTGTCGTCTCTGTGGTGGACACTGTGCTAGTTTGTGGTAACCGTTTTAGAAAAGCCAAAAGCCTCAAGAGGGCATTTTACAACAGCTAAAGGGGCATTGTAAGGCACAAGACGAAGTGGGGTGCTGTTTACACTTTAGAGAACAGTAAGGAATTTAGACCAGGACTATAGACAGACTATGGCTATGTTTATTAGCTGTTATTTTATTATAAGTGTTATTTTTTAAATTAAACTGTGTGCACTGAAAGTGCAATTTCAAAAACACTTGGAAAAGCAATAAAATGTGAGGGTTTCCCAATAGTTCCACCAGCACTGGTAGGAGACTTTGTCGTCGCCCCCCCCCCCCCCTCCCCTCCCCCCAACCACCAGCACCACCCGGGCCAAAGAGAGAGCACCGATTTGATGAATCTGACAGATGCTTCTGGATTTGAGCACAGAGAAGCACTGCACCCTTTGACTGATCACAGCACAAAAAAAAAAAAAAACACCACCCCCCCCCCCCCCCTTTTTTTTTGGGAAAATGCACTCTTGCTCTCTCCAATCCCACAGACACACACACACACACATCTCACACTCTCCAGAAACAATGCGAGGGGGTGTGTGATGCACAGCGAGACAAAGACATGACAGCAGTGCTTGAACCTCAGACTGAGGAGTGTGGCTAGAGTGCAACACAGAACAGTGTGCTTGAGTGGGGGACAGTTGGGCCTGTGCACGTTCCAGTTAGACTAAGTCTGGTTGGGAGTGAGTGAGTGAGTGAGTGAGTATGTGTGTTACGC
>JAGFZM010000820.1:127764-182810 GCA_017657215.1 Limnothrissa miodon | reverse complement strand
GTGAGTGAGAGAGAGAGAGAGAGAGAGAGAGAGAGAGAGAGAGAGAGAGAGAGAGAGAGAGAGAGAGAACCTGACAGGCCAAACACAGAAACCTGTCACTTTCAGCCATGTATTTAAAAAAACACAAAAAAATGCTGTAGGCCTATGCTGTATATGGTGGAACAAAATCAGAAACTTCAATGGTTCTTATTTCTCATTTTCTTAGACTGCAGATAGCCACTGATCAGAGTATGGCAGAGCTAACATCAAACATTGCTTACATTAACGTCCACTCACAGGCCAGGGCAGCCACAAAAGGTAACCATGAATATGAATCAAAAATCTATGTCAGAGTGTGTCTTGGGAGCGTTTGAAATACACACAGACTCAAGTTTGTTTTATCATGGTTGTGAGATGCATGTTGGAATATATATGTGGCAATAAAAGAGAGCTTACAGAGTGTCACTGTGATATACTGTATATTTTTATTTTTTGAGGGAGAAACATTGAACTTCATATAACTTGCCAAAAACATTCTTGAGCTCATCCGATAGATAGTGGACACTACATGAAATGCTGCAGTTTTTGCTAGGAGGATATAGCCAGTTTAAACCTTGCGTAAAGCATTTAATCATAAGAGGTTTTCGGCAGAGTCCTTGAGCAGTCCCTGTGCCTTGATCTATGATAGCTTTTAAGGTTATCTCTATTGCTTCTGGTCTTGCCAACCTCTCTGCAAACATGGCAACAGTGACACAAACATGATGTGGAGAAATGTGAAAATCTGTGCATGGCCAAATCACTGAGGTGAGACTTGGTTCTTCACAAGTGATTGCAATGATAAAACAGTCTACAACACTGCACTCTATGGTCAGCCTTCTCCTCCCCTGCCATTTGTTTTTCGTCTCAGAGCAGTTTAATCCCAAGTGACGTTCTGCCACAGTGTCAAATAAGTCATCTCTTTATGTTCATGTTCAGTTCAAGAACTGAAGCAGACTCTTAAAAATAAGTCCGCTTGATCAGGTTCTTCTGCGACCGATTCCATCTTATGTTGTGGCCATCCTGTTACCAATTAGGCCAGATATGTCTCAATTTGTCGTTTTGCACAGGCAGCCAACGCCGCCAGAAGCTCAGGCCTAAATGGGACACGGCTTTTGGAGCCCCCTTGTTAAATTGACGAGCTGAGACCTTCTCTTGCTTCACCATCTGGAATTCTAGTCTGGGTTTCTGCCGAAAGCCAGTGACCCGGGATTCAACTTTTAAACTCGGAGAGAGCGAAAGCAAGAGGGGAAGAAAAAAGCCTGTCATGTCGGCAGAAGTCACTGTGTCAAAGTCCTTTATCTTGCCCCTCAGTGGAGGAAATAAGTCTGGTTGTAGTGAGACTGCGCCGTTTCTGGCTTGCAGGTCACGACTGAAGGCAGACGGACTTCCAAAAGACACACTCTCCAAGTGTCAACAATTCTAATACTAGTTACTTACTATAAAGACAAAGTGTGGCCAGTGGTGAATGATTGTAGACAGTTTCGACCATGTGAGCAAACAAAAACAAACAAAAAATAAACAAAACAAACATAAACAGACACAAATATGAAAATAAATATGCTTCAATGTCCTGAACTACTTCTGCTACATTAAGATAACACATTGAATTAGCTATGACACTGATACTCAAAATATAAAGAAACAATCTATAGTTATATGTCAGCGTTTTATTAGTAGGTTAGCTCACATTGTTGCAAAAAGAGATAATTCATTTGACCTGAATTTAGCTGCCATCTGAATCACTCTCTCTCTCGACACCTCTGTTTTCCTCTGAAACCAGTGCAGACTCACAAGGATTCGTCTCTTCTTTCAGTTTTGAAAAAGGAGTATAGGTTCCTCTGAGTCCCCAAGGAACACCAACACATTCTGTAAACGTCTAACGCTTAGTCCTTAAAAAATAGCGCAGACAAATAATGGCTCCCAGGAAGATTCTAAGCCCTTTTCTACTCTACAAACAACAAATTATTCTAAAATAAAACCTAACTGACTTCTGCCCAAGTGGTCTCTAGCCATAGAAAAAACAAAGCAGTCCAAGTGACCCTGAAAAAAAATTTGTTTTCCTACACCCAGCAGTTGCATCAAAGAGAGCCGACGTCAAGGTAGAGTCTCCACTGACTTCATTTGTTCGGAGGGCTAACTCAAAGCACCAAACAACTTTCCGCTCCTTGATGGATCGCCATTCAGGTCCTTTGAGAGTATTTAAAGGGGATGAGGAATGGTCAGCCTTAGTCCATGACAGGGGCCACTATGTCTCTAACATGCTGGTGAATGGTAAAGTTCACACACAACCACTTGGACATGACCACTCCTAGTAAACAGACCATAGGAATTATGCAAATAAGATGTAAAAGCATCTTGAATAGAAGATGGGAAAACTTCAACTTTCTGAAAGTGTTTTGACCACTTAATGACAGCTGACTCAATTCACACACACACACACATAAACACGAAGCACTGATGCTTTGATGGGGGAGTCAAGCTACACCCCACACTACAGTTCTATCCACCTGGTGTTATATGCTTAACAGTCTTCAACAGTTCAAAGTCTGTTCAAGTGAGCATGGCTCGATAAGATGTTTTTTTTTGGAGTGAGGGAAGAAGCCATCTTTTGTTCAGGCCTTGGGGCGAGGGGTCTGGTCCCTCCCTTCAACACTATCTGCTGATAGCAGGGCCTGTTCACATCAGCTCAGCTGCCTGGACAGAAATGACCACAAGTGGCCAGAAAAAAGTAATATATATATAAAATATATATATATAGAAAAAAAGATAATGTCATCTAAGTGACCTTGAGGGAAAAAAAAAGAAAAGAACATAAGAATGGCAGCTGTTTATACAAGAGCCATCAGTTATATGAACTATCAAACTCAAAACGTTTGAGATTTTTTTTTTTTAATTACTTTCCAGTTTGTTCACCTATAAATAACAAAATGCAGAAGATAGAAACAGACATTGGCAGGAATCACAAAAGATGAAGCTGAAGTTCCTTTATGTCTATGTCCCTGCCTGAAGAAGTGTGTAGGAGCCTGGATCTCCTTCAAAAGACTGAATGGGGTGAAATTCAGCATTTGAGCGCATATGGGAACCTATCCAACATTAGCTAAACACTGAGACTCTTGGGAAGGCCTGCCAACAGCGCACCGAGGAGCATGGTGGTACCACTAGCTGCAAGTTCATTAATTAGTATGCCTTCGTATGCCATCAACAAAGCAACCTTGAGACGCCCAGAAGCTTTAATTATAGGCCTGTCAAACCTGATGTCACTATGATACACTCAGCCCAAAACATCCAAAGGCAAAATTGCATAGTAAGAAATGAAAACATACATTTTTGACAAAAAATAATGAAGCCCTATTGTCTATGCTCTGTGTTTTGGAGTAAGCTCCCAGTAAATGCATCATGTCAAGTTCTACTCTAGTCTAGTGCTCAGTAAAACACTAAGGGGTGGGGGGGGGGGGGGGGCTTGTACTATAAAAATGAAGAGTTCTATATCCTAAGAACACGCCATCAATCTTTACAGATGATTCTTTTTTCAGGCTCTACTTGAGTTTATGGGAAGGGAAAACTTGAGCGGCTGGACTAGCTCCAAGAGCGAGAAGAAATTATGTTTGGTTGGGACATTTCTTCAAAGATAGTATCTCTGCGTTTGAATGCTGCAGCATCAGTTTAGTGGGAATTGAATACCAGGCCTACAAATCACCGCAAAGTACTTATCTTTTGCCAAGTCCTGAGCACTGAACTCTCCACCGAGCAACATGTTGGGGCTGTTTCAGCCGAGGGATCAAAATCTGGTAATAATAAATGCAGAGTGCAAACTGCTTTGATAAACGTCAAATTGTTACAGTGTTTAAATTGAAAATATCACCACCAAGGACAAGGGTTCATTAAAGTGCAAGATGAGACAGACTCTCTTGGTGAGGGAGTGCATATCAGTCTTGCAAAAGTATGACTCATTGAAAATGGTCTCAACCCTTCAAATGGCACTGGTTCATTAACATTGGATGGGGCATGAAGGCATTCATATGGGGTTTGAGGTAAACCACTTGAGGTAAACTACTTGAGGTATCCACTTTTTTACATGGAGAATTAAAAATTCTGGCAAACACTTTCTCTCCAACACCTGTCTGTAAGGCACTTTATCCTGATAATTCAGAGGTTTGCTGATAGGATGCTGGGTCTAGCAGTCTAACTAGGCATTCCTAGCCAGATCATTTGGCAAGAAATCTAACAAGCATACAGTTACATGCCGAGAGATGTCTCTGACTGTGTCTGGGTTCACTGGCTGGTCATTATTTTTTTCTTTTTTTCCCTAATGTGGGGGCTTTCCACTGAGGAAGCATCATTGCCTGCTATCACAAAACTCACTAATTATCAGGGTATTTAGACATGGCTGCAGACCAGTGGCACATTGCATAGAAGAAGTTATTTACAACAAAACTGCAAAACGGCAATGTACAATACTGTGAATTCAACGGGCTATATACACGGGACATTTTATATATTGTACATATCTTTGGATTATTTTAATAATGTTTAAATACATTTGTTAGACAGATAACACATTCAATTCTATTCAAATTATGCAAACATGTAAATTTGCGGACCGATGTGCTTTTTGATCTAGAAAGACATATAGTTGGTTTTATTTTTGTTGGGTGATAAGGCAGCATGGCGTTGGTGTGCTTTTCTCTCTCCGGGTCCATGCTCAGTGAGTCAGAGAAGACCCACTATATAAACACTCCCTAGTGACAAGGAGGTGATCCATCATTGTGCACTGCCATTGTACTGCGTTTAAGAGTGATTAGGTCAAAGTGAGCTAAATCATCAGAATTCCTGCAGTGTCCTGGCCCTTGCTCTGGAGATTAAGATGAAAAGGCCAGTGCATTCCTAAGCTGATAATTAATGAAGTAACTTGCAATCACAGAATTACTGTGAAATACAGAAGGGGGCTTGTGACTGAAGGCCGATATGTGATAATAATAAAAGAACCAAGCTGAATGGGAAGCTGTCCGACAACAAGGTCTTTAGCGCAAACAGCCTCTTCACAAAGCTGAGACTCACATTAAGTGTGTCCGAGCTCCTAGGAAGTCATAAAGCATCATAATTGAATGGCTGATGCAGACGATTACTAGAAATAAACACAATTCAGATAAATCAAGTTTTTCCCCCTCATCAAGAGGGGAAGGATGGAAAAATGTCCACAGTGGCACCAACAGAGCAGGAACTGTGATGATTTCAATCTATGACCTCTGACCTCATTTTTTTTGCGATCTGGCTGGTCACTAGAGGTTGAGTCTTGGGTCATTCATCTAGGGCTCACTGGAGGACATTGTTTCCCTCCAACTATTTTTGAACTGACCCACTGCCAAATTCTTCGTCCGCATCACTCAAGACATTGTTAGCTAAAGCGACTTGACAAACTGCTTAAGGTTGCCACAAAGCTCAATCAATTTCAGATGAAACGCGCACAGTCTGTTAACATCCCACGTGTGGACAGCAGGTAATCAGAACCTCGTCCACTCCCTGCAGTTTTTCCTTTTGTAAAGTAAGCGATCAAAAGTTCTCCGTGCTGAAAAGCACTGTGGTTATTACAAGTAGCTTTTTTTCTTTTGTTGAATGTAAAGCAATGTGACTCAACTGGTCTCCCTCTGCCTGGAGGCTAGGTACCTAAGGTCACCGCTTGAAGGGGTGATAGAGGCCTGGATAAAGGCCTGGAGGCCTTCATACTATGAGGAGCTGTGACAAAAAGCACCTGCTGCTCTCTCTGTGGTTTCCAATCAATGAGCAGACGTTAGACGTTGCAGCCTACACTTTGACATCTTAGACCTACCCCTAAAGAACTGGGAGTCACACTCTCTGACATACCAAGGGCTCAGTCAAACGTTGCCCTCTTGGATGAGAGTCTTTGCTAGAGCTTTTGTAAATGCTGTTGTAATGATACAATAACAAGCAATGTCAATTTAGTTGGGCATCAACTTGTGTGTGTGTCTTTTCTTTAAAGTCATCATTCAGCACACGTCAACACAAAACATAAGTAAACTCTGTCCAAGAGTCAAAAAATGTTCCACTCAAACCACACTGACTTTATACAGTAAACATATCATCCACAGACACTATGTGCTTTTCTGCCACAAGTAAATTGCCTAAATAAAAATATTTGGATAACTAATAATACCCTGTTTTGGCAGACAGTGATTTTTTATAGAGATCTGAACATTCTGTTTAGGTCTGCTATATAAATCAGCATCATGTGAGCTACAGTTTGTAACAGCGTATTTGTATTCTGAGGCCTTCTGGGGTCACAAGCAAAACAGGTCAATTAATAAAGTGTTCTTCTAATAAAATGCTTTCAAAAGTTTCAACACAATTTAATTGTAATTATACAACAGTTAGGTCCAGTCGAACGATTTAGCGATATCTGATTGGACGACGCACGTTCTATCAGTGGTGATATTGAACAATCACCACAGCTACACACCACAACAACTCTTCACAGCTAATAATCACTCCGCCAACGGCATTCCGTGTTCTTTGATTTAGCAGTTTAAACCAACATTCCATTCACACGCATTGAAAGCATAGGCTACAAACAAGCTAAATGTCCGACGACATATTTAATATAACTTTTGATCTAAAATATGAATATTCATCAGAGGAACAGGAGAGGCAAGCACATACTGTAGATGCGCCCCGTTAAACCCCGACGAGCTGGGCAGCATTGAGAAGAGCCGACTCGAAAGCGATACAGTGAGGCAGCCTCACCTTGCAAATTAAGAGTAACTATTTTTTGCATAGCAACCACATGCGTTCTGGGTTAGGCCTACTTCGCATAGTGGAGGAACTGGGCTACAAAAAAAATTAAAAAAGGCAAATAATAAATTATCCTTCCTAAAAATGCACTCTGGTATCTTTTTTTATTGGCAATGGAACTGTTGTATAAAAGCATTATCGCACAAGTGGGAGTGGTGTTGGTGTTGGCCAATATCGCCACGGCTGTGGTTTGCCGTTGGCACGAAGCCGAAGGCTGACAACAACACCGCTCCGACTCGTGCAATAATGCTTAATTATACAGCACCTTTTACAACAGTAAGGAGCCCCCATGGGCATCAGGGACAACGAAAAAACTCTTGTGTTTTTCCAAGTAACTAACGCAACTATCTATGGTCACACTGAAAACACTATGAAAAAAGTCTCGAAAGACAACACGAGCTGTAATACTCAAACCTGAGTGGTGTATTTAAACACACACTAGCAACAGCAAGATCTGAACTTAAACATAACAAACAACAGGAAACCAATCGGTAACAAGATGGGGTAGGTGTTAATGCGCATCCTCTACAATCTTGTTGTCAATTGGTTGGCCCTGGTTTGTTGTGTTTAGGTTTGTTTGAGTGTTCTTTGAGTATTACAACCCCTGTGTTGTCTATCGAAACCAGGGTTTTTCATAGTGAATTCACTGGGCAAAAAGCTAGCCGATTAAGGGGAGATGCCCACGATTTGACATAAAAATGAAATCACGCTTAATTCCTGCAACATCTCATAGAGCACCTTTAATTTGCTACTTTCTGGCATTTAAACAGGGCTGAAAAAATGTAGAGAAATACAGATTTATGAATGTTCCTTTGCAGCAAAGATTGCATTTACAGACTGAGCTCAACGGTGCCAAAACCTTTGCACACAACTGCAAACCTGTAATACATTCTTAATATATGAACTGCTTGAACAGATTTATTTAAAGTTTCATTGAATCCTAATGTGAAACACAAAGTATTTCACTGCTAATACTTTAAGGGTGTGTTCCCGTTATGTTTAAAGTAATACTTTTGCCAGTGGCTTGTATGAATTCTTGATGTCAGTATTGCACCGCAATTTTAAATTTCTCTCCCCATCTGATATTGGCCTGCACAGATAGTTTGTCAAGATTAGTTTAAAAATTTCTAACCCAAATATACCATCTTCCTGTGTTTTCAATCCGTTATGCTCATTTCCTTTCATGAACAAAGTGTTACACATTCTAAGGTCACTTTGACAACATTAACTCAAGGCAAGGTAAGTGTATTTATATAGCACATTTCATACACGGAGGAGGCAGTTCAAGGTGCTTTACAAAGATAAAGGCAAACAGCAGTGAAGGAAAAATGAGATTTATTGAAGAGAACAAAAAAACAAAATATCTATTAACTATAAGAGGTTTAAAATAAAAACATAGATTATATAAGAGGTTGAATGCAAAAAACACAGATGATAAAAATAAAGTAGTAAAATGAGAAATTATATGAATTTAATTAAAAGAGTTAAATTAATAAAGGACAAATATAACTAGAGTGCATTTTCTTGGCAGAAACCACAAGGTGGACTTGCCAAGTTGGAAGTATTTTTCCCAGCGATTTTTTTGCCACATGTATTTCCATCAGTTAACACAAGGCATTTTGTTGGGACCAAGTCTTTGTTTCTTCCTCCCGCTCCCCAGCTCTGCGCAAGTAGTTGCCGGTAGTTTTGTTGACGAACGTTGACGAACTACTGGCACAACCATGTGGGTTGGTGGACTCTTGTGTAGACGAAAACGAGGTGTGAGTTTTTGTTTAGTGTCTATTTTTTGCAAAACATTTTAGTCTCTTTTTTATTCGTCAACAATAATGGAAATCTCGTAATGGTAATTAAAAAAAATGACTTAAATTTTGTTATCTATCAATTACTTCAGGGCCAGTCACCCATAGAGCAACTTAAGGCTAAGTACCTTGCTCAGGAGCATAACAGTGGCAGCCAGGATTTAAACCCACATTTTCTAAGCAACTCGCATGCAAGCCCAGTTGCTTAGCCACTATGCTATCACTGCATAGTATGATGAGAGTCTGATAGTATGCTTAGTCTGACAAAGCCACAGTTAGTCCAGGTGCACCAAACATTTTAATGAGCCATTTAAGCAATTACCACTCTGTCACGCTAGCTACTACAGTGTAAGTCAATGGGGAAGATATGATTCACTTTTATATTTATCCATTTAGCCAACACCTTTATCCAAAGCAACTTACATTTTGACAGCTATCACTTATTTCAGGGACAGTCTCCCGTAGGAGAGACTTATCGTGGGGTAAAGTGCCTTGCTCAAGAGCATAACAGTGGCTACCGGGATTCAAACTATCAGTTCCCAGGGAACTTGCATGGTAGCCTAGTAACTTGTCCACTGAGCCACCAGTGTCTGTACTGTGCAGAATTAAGAGCAAAGCCCAACCTTCTCTTTATCTCTCTAATGTTAAGTCTACAGGATAGTTTATAAGCAATAGTTTAAAAACTATAAAAGTTACAAACTTCAAAAATACATTGCACACATGGCATGAGCGAGACCTATTTCACAAAGTTTGAACCAAATTTATATGTTTATATTTATATGCAGTGGCAGTAAAGTTGTTTTCAGAAAAGTAATAACATGCAAACTAATTAAAATAATGATAAATGAATCATTTGGAGAAAGCATAACTTTAATTTATTTTGGAATATTGTAGCAGCATCCAAAGGGATTACACACCTATGCCTCCTACAGAAAACAAGCAATCTTTCTAGAATTAGTAACCAAATCCATTTGTTTCGTAATGGAACTTGGCTTGGCATGCCATTTGGTGCCGAGCAGATCTGGAGTAAAGGCCTACACTGGGAGAGACCTGAGCTGAGGGGTAATGGCAGTTTTACAGGATCCCCTGGAGTGAAGACAACTTCTCCATCATGTAGCCCACAGAGTCCCTCTGCGGGAGACTTATGGTCTAACATCTCACTGGGGACATGGCTAATGCAAGACGGCATGCGGGTTAAAACCCGGCTCGGTACCCCCCCTCAATCACTGCCCATATAGCTGCACATCCTTTTCGGTGTGTTCGCATTTTTTTTTTCTTTCCAAGTTTGTGTTTGGAGCCCATAGATATATAGGCATCAGTGACACACCTCTTGTCTGTGGGAGTATCATGTACCAATGCGATGGCCTCAAATTAGGAACGTATGGGGCTGCCATGGTGGTCTTAGAGGAGTATAATTCAATCTGGTGGGGCCTTCCGCTGAGCACTGCCCTCACTTTCACATTTCTCACTTGAAGGATTTGCTCCAGGACGTCCTGGTAATTAAAAGATTAATAACTACGAGAAGACGCAGAGCAACATTGTCCCAACACAAGTGCCGGGGCTTATTTAAGGCATTATAAATGATGTGGATGCTGAACTTTAAACCTTGCTGACCTTTGACAGCAGTGGGCAGGCAGGGATTATCTTTTCTTCTCTCTGCGAGGAGTAAGATGAGACGGGACTGAAGGTCGGTGATTCACAGCCGTGCACAGAGAGAGGGGGAGCCGAAGGGTAGCCATTCCTCTCCAATCTCACAAAACACGCAGGCTAAGGACAGTTATTCATTCGCAGGCCTGCTCAGAAACATGCCTGAAAAAAGATCTTGCTGGGCTCTGATTATTCTACAACCACTTTCTTTTGAAATGAAAATAGAAACAGCATTGCTGTAAGTCACAACATTGCTGTATTTGTCTTTTTCAGTAACATTTCATACATGGGCAATTTGATTCTATTCAACTTCAATACTACTAAGCGATTGCTACACTCACTGGCTATTCTTTATATACTGTAAGCCTTTAACAAATCCACATAAAGCTTCATATTAGTTGGACATGACCGAGGCACAGTAGTTAACAGACATGACTCACTGTCACTCCATTACCAATGCTACCGTTTACAAAGCCAAAGATTACAGAGGCCTCTCTATACTTTTTGAACATGCTATTTCAACTTTTGTCACTTTGCTTACAATAGCACAACACCAAAATATCTACCCCTGACTTAAACAAATGATTATATCCAAGACTAGACTAAACTGTATTTTTGCATTTACCAAAAACATGTTTCATCACAATTCTTGGGCTATAAATTATTATTACTGTGGTGACTATTGTAACTGAAAAAAATGTCATAAATTCACATCTCAACTACTAGTTAAAAATAGAAATTGTTTATAGAAAAAGACAAGCCCAGATCTCTGGAGTTAGTTCTTTTGTTGTTACATTCAAACCAGACACAGGTGTGAGCAGTATTTCAGCTTCACTGATTCACCGCTACTTCTTGCACACTGGATAATTACATTAACTCAATTTCACCTTGTAACCTCTAATGTCAACATTTAATGCCAAGTCAGAAGAATGAAAGTGTTTATTTTTCTTAATTTTACAAGCCCATTCAACCAGGTTGGTCAGCAGCAACAAAGAATGGCACCATAGTGGCACCATGGCAACTCCTTTACTGTGAGGCTCCAGACCTTTAAATGCCAGGACCTGCTTGGTTTAGATGAGAGACCAAGTTCCCGTTCCCGCTTCTGCTCCGGTTCCCTCCCCCACATCCCCCCCCCACCTCGACCCCCCCCCCCCCCCCCAACCCCCTTCTCCCGCTTGTTTGCTGGGTGTTATTCTAGTGTTAAATGAGTGAACAGAGCCCAGTGGAGCACACAAGGCCCAGCTAATTTGTTTTGGTACTCACGACACAGTGATGGAATGTGAGTGTCAGCAGCCTCTTTATTTACAGACTATATAAAACCCAGTGGTAATTAACACCAGGTACCCTCCCACACCCAAGCGTAATTGACTGTTTCAAAGGACCGTCACTTCATAATCCTTTGTGTGTATTAAAATTACACCCTCCATATTGCCCACTCCCTTTAAGGATAAGGGTCAACTCTGCTAGTGAAGGCTCGCACGCACATAAGATTTCTTTATGACGGCATTAACATTTTGGCATCTTCGTAATGAGTAAGTGTATTAAGATAGACCTTGGAGAGACCTTGTGCCGTCAGAGGGAGAGAGAGATAAAGAGAGCGGAAAAAAAGAATAATTATTGGTCCATCATTTTTGCTGGATGCTTTTTAATTTAGTTCCAGGGAACATTTGCTTGTCCAATTTCTTGGTTTGTATAAGAGTGAATAAAAATTAACTAGCCAAAATGAGAATAGTGATGGCCTAATTTCAATGGACGGAAACAGTAGTTTGCATTAATGTTAATGAGAATCTTCTGTTCAGTGGCGCTTAGTTGAAGTTAAGTTAGTGTAGTTCTGTGGTAATTCTTGGGCCATTTCAGATTTAACATCAAACGTGATAATAGCCATCTAATTTCCTTGGGAATAGCAGATGTCTGTGTCACATAAACTGGCTACTTGTTCCTTTAGACCAGGAGCCATCACATGCAGCACAAGTTGTCAACTGTATCGCCCTAACATGTGTCCATATGGTCTACACTGCCTCCTCACTCAGGACATAAACTTAATGAGAGCTTCATTTGCATTTGTTAATTTAGGCTAATGTGCACTAATTGATTCTTGTTACTTCTAATTACACCAAGTTAGCTATGGCGTAAGTGTTGTGGCCATTAAATGTTCAGAGTGGCCCTGGCACCGTCCTGATTGCAATTAGTGTTAATTATATCACTGAGGACCACCGACAGCTGTTGCCAACAGTCTGATTACCTCAAAGAGAAGCAACAGGATGCTAATCCTCTAACTCCAGGGAACAAGCATACACTCATGCAATTCAATGCTATTTACAACTCACTAAATCACATTAGAAGAAAATGATTTATTCACAAGAATGTTTGGCCAGTCAGTATTAGAGTAGACTCAATAGTATAGATAATACAGAAATGTTTTATTTATTTATTATTTCCAGTTTGGGTAGAACAGACAACATTAGCCAGATGCCATCTTAAGAAACAACACAGAACTAGTATTATCTAAATGTTGTTGAATACAGCTTAATAAATAACAAACATTTTATTACAGACATATTAATAAAATCACAAATCTTTTTTTTATCAAAATTATTGATGTTCAGGACATTTCACAGTGTAAAAGGCTAATGTGTAGATTAACATATATTAAGGCAACCAAAACCAGCCATGTTTGAGTCTTTACAGATAACAGTTAACATACAGAACAGCTTTCTTTCTTACGGCTTAATATCTTCTTTCTCCTCCATTTTGGACTTTTTAGAAAGACTCTCCCCCTCTGAGCTCAAGAACTGCTCAATCATCGCTATCTGGGCTCGGATGTCGTCCTGTGCTCGCTCCAGTTTGGCCTGTGGGCTTTGCGTTTGGCCCTCGGCCGCCGGCTGGCTTGTTGGACGGAGGCTCTGGCCACGTGGGAGGGTGAAGGATCTTGAGGTGGGACAATCCTGTTGCAAACCATTACCTCCAGAGAGAGATGTCGCTGCCACCACTGCGCCACTTGCTGGGCAGCTGAAGGGGAAGGACACTCTGCTCTCCTACCGAGAAATCAGGATTGGGCCGTCAGGACATGTAATAGCTCCTTTTCCGATTCAATAGAGGTCTGTGTGATTTACAGATGATGGAAAAAACACTCCCTGCTCAGGTTACTTCTCCTTTGCCTCAGTCTCTGGGTAATATCTGAATCATGAGGGAAGCAAATGGGAGATGATCTGCCATTATCGCTTACCCACCCCCACTCAGTTAATGAGACATGGCAGAGAATGTACTTCTCCCCACAATATTGTGTTAGCCTTTATGTAGTAACTGAAGATTCACCATCTCTCTATCTGTCCTGCCATGGCTATGAACTATTTTTGAGCCCCCCCCCCCCCCCCCCCCCCACACACACCTTTTCTGCACTCCAGAAAGTGCATTCTCTGCCATTCCTCTCCAAATAGCAGCATCTGGTTGCAATAAGCCAGAGAGTGACATCCCCTGATGGCTATGGAAATCGAATGACGGAGTGTGTGAGTGAACGTTGGTAGCAGAACATTATTAGGAAGTGCCTTCCCACAGGCCATAAATTCTATGTGTACGCAGGCTCCGCAGGGACAGCCCCAGGGCCCACAGAAAATGTAACTGGGGCTCTGTTCTTTGGTTTTACCGCAACGCCAAAGAATGTGGAATTTGAATGAATGCAAATTCACTGGAAACCCGTAAAAAAAATGAAGTAAAGAACTGGTCTTTGACTGACTTTTTTTTATCAGTCTAAGGATAAAATACTAAATGTGCAGGGATGCTTTGTGTGCCATTACTGTTGCATTGCTTCACAAAGAGGAAGAAGATGAAGTTAGAGGAAGGAGGAGGAAGAGGAAGGAAGAGGAAGACAAGGAAAGAGGAGGAAGGAGGAAGAGGAAGACGGATGAAGGGAAAAGAGGAGAAGGAAGAAGAAGAAGAAGAAGAAGAAGACGAAGACGCTAGCCCACCACTGTGTTTCCCATGGAGCTAAGCCACTTCTCCACTTCTCTGTGATGGATACAAGAGGCCACGGCATCCTGCTGCTTTCCGTCAGATATTACAGCGGAGCGACCTGACATCTCCAGGAAATTGAAATATGCAGCGTGCGAGTGCTGTGTGTTGTCTGCTGCTGACTGTGTGATTCTTGTCAGAGAGAGAGTGAGTACTTACCATACCCGTAGTCATCTCGTTGAGGCTCTGTTTGATGGCATTCCAGTTCTCTTGATGCTCCCGTTTGTGGCCTGGGTGAGTTCCAGAACTGTTTGACCCTCTTGTACTTTTTACATTAGCTGCAGAATTATAACAGCCAAATGATATTGAGGATGAGTTTAAATTACAGCGGTGTATTACCCAGTGGTCTGGGTAATTCCTGGCTAGCATCCATCTTGGATAAAATGATTGTAAAAGAAATCGTTTATATCTGGTTAAAACACAGACACACACACACACACACACACACACACACACACACACACACACTCTAACACAAAGACGACTGGCCATCAGACACTCACCTCTTCTGTTAAGTCTGTCTCGCTGAAAGATAGGGGCCGGGAAGGCGGAGGAAATCTCTGGGGATCTCCACTGTGGTGTTGCAGATCGGTGCTCCGACACGGCGAGTCCCGGAGCTGCTGCAGACACGGTGCAGACAGTGTTGCCCTTGGCGACACCAGGAGAGCCCCCTGCAACCTGTGCACTCAAACCCATCAGCGGCTGTGGGTTTTTAGCTGGTGCGTCCCCCCACAAAAAGGAGGACCTGTGCGGCCTGGTCTCCTGGGCTCTGCCCCGAGGCTCCGTCCCTTGAGAGGGTGACCTGTTGTCGCCCCCGCTTGCGGTCGGCGACGGAGGTGTGACTGAAGCTTCTGCAGGGACGGGGCCTGGGTGCTTTTCACCGTCACTGGCTACTTGTGGTGGGTCTGTTTCCACAGAAGAGGATGCTGAGAGAGATAATTCAGGGGAGCTCCTGTTAGTGGAGACCGGGCTGTATTTAGCATCAGCAGTTACAGCTGGAACGTTCTCCTCAGGGTTCACCCATTGGACAGCTCTCGCTTTCTGCACAGTCACAGGTGAGCAGTCCACACTCTGCCCATGGAGGTCTTTTGCCTCTGTGACATGGCTACACAGGGCGTTGCTAGACGGCAGACCAAGACTGGTAAGGTCATTCTGTGGTGGGTCCAGACACTGTGAGGAGTCAGATTCAGCAGACTGTTGTGATGGTGAAACGGGTGTCTGTGGACATATCTG
The DNA here is from genome assembly GCA_017657215.1 of Limnothrissa miodon. Classification (NCBI taxonomy): domain Eukaryota; kingdom Metazoa; phylum Chordata; class Actinopteri; order Clupeiformes; family Clupeidae; genus Limnothrissa; species Limnothrissa miodon. The sequence goes on along the minus strand of JAGFZM010000820.1, from coordinate 167,298 downwards.
GGGAATATCTGTATTGTTTGTGTCAATGTTTCCCACTTGTGTGGGAGCAGTAACCACAACAGGCTTGTCACAGTTAAACTTGTTTGGCTGCTCCGTCTTAGGGCCCGAAGCAACGCATTCACTCTCGCTCTCATCTACCTTGTGAAGGATGGAAGCCTTTTGGTTTGACGTAGCTTGCCCTGCTGGGGTTTGCGACAGGGGCTCTGGGCAGGCTGAGCCTACTGCAGGAGCGACCGGCTGACTGTCTGAAGCCTTATCTAGCGACTGGGGATGTGTTGCCTCAGGGGGACACAGTGTCTGCTGCACTCCCACCTCCCCCCCTCCGTCTCCCTCTCTCTTCCCCGAAGCACCAGGGTCATTCTGAGCACCATAAACAGAGCTGGACTCAGACAGAGATAGGCCTTCACTGCATTGACTTATGCTGCTGCAATCCTTGCCACTGCTGTGGTCCTTTCTGCTGCTGTTGTTGTCTGCCTCAGACAGCTGATCAACATTTAGTGAGGCACTGGGCTGACTGTGCTCACAGATGTCGGGGGCTTGGCTGACGTCGGGGTTAGACTGTGTGCTCATTTCTAGATCACTGCATTCCTCTTTGGCACCGGCCTTTGCAGATGGAGGTAGAAGTGGAGTGCCTGCCTGTCCTGCCTGTCTGAGTCCTGATTGGTCAGTTTTGGCACAGCTTTGTCTGTTTTCTTCCAAATCCAGGTGATTGGCCATAGAGGTGTCAGGAGGTGCAGGCTGTGTGTTTACACTGGAACTTGAGGGTCGTCTGGATGGAAAGTCATGTGTTGATATCACCTGAGTCCCAGCAGGTTCAATCATTTCATCTGATAGTTAGTTAATGCAGGAATGTGGAGATCAGAGATGCAGGAATCAATGAATTAAATCAAATAAAAATTTACAATGACACGTCGGATGCATTTAACCAGACACACATTTTTACAACAAAACACACTTTTGTTAAGAATTCATGAGTCCACGAAAAAGCAGTGTTGCGCAGTAGCTTTACTACAAGCAGTGAGAGGCCTGGCGTGAAATTAGCAATGTGACTGTAGTGAAGCTGTTAATCTGGTAGCTTTCATTTAGTTTAGTTTCATTTAGTCTGATTTTTGACTTTCCTATATGCAAAATTTTAAGAGCATTTAGCTCATAGTAGCAAATCTTCAATCTACACTAGGCATGGAAGATGAGTTTTCTTACAATTCTGTGATGATAAGCATACATTGTATACATACAATTCATACAAAATCAAAAAGTCTTGTGTGTTACCACTCAGGTGTGTACATTATGGTAAAAGAAATTGTAAAATTATATTAGAAAGCATCACATGCTAGAGAAAATAGAGGACAATGCTGTAGGTACCTCTAATGGTAACTTCCCATTAGAGGTAACATTGTATGTCTGTTAGATAAGTAAATTAGGGCAATTAATGCAGTTTTACTTGTAGTAAACTACTTTTTCCATTGCCTGTAACTCAGCTTGCTTTGTATTTAGATAGCTTTAGTGTAGTGAAACTTCATTTAATGAGGAGCAACTGGTAGCTTAGTTACTTATTTAGTTTGTCCAACACTGTATATGAAGCAAGCATTTATCAGTTGTACTAGGAAATGAAGCAAACTGTCATCATGGCTACACAGAACAATGTAAACATGATGCTGGAGGTCACACTGACCTGGCACGGGTTCAGAACATGTGCTGTGATCCCCTTGTGTGCAGCACTGTGTTGCACTGATGGGATCAATCTTTTCTTTAGAGGACAAACTTTTGCTGTGTGTGTCTGCTGATGGCTGGCAATCAGGAAGCAGCACACAGGCCCTGTCAGTGCCCTGCACAATCCCGTGCTGCTGAATGATAACGAGGAGGAGAATTACAATGGGAATGAGACTGATAAATTTGTGTATAGTAGACACACAATCATGACCAGAAACAGAGACAAACTCCTGACCTGACCACTGATATTAGTCTGATACACTGATACTAGTCTTTGGAGTAAACTAGTGAACTGCTACCAAACACAACACAGACACACCTTACTGGAACTGCTAGAAGATGCTAATAGGTGTTAGATAAGAATACAGTCAGCAATGCTATATTGTTAAGGTTTTCTTTTATTTTGTGGTGAGGAGTGGGAAGTGTTGGGAACTGGTAGGACTAACAATTCTATTAGGACATCCAAATTCAATCCAATTCTAGCGAGGTAGCGAATCTATGGAATCAATTTTGTGCCAAAAAGTGCAAACAAAAAATTACAAATCAAAATACCAAAAATAAAAAATAACAAATTATTTGTATAATCGTGTAAAATATCGATTTTGTTCCGTATCTCTGTTCGTTTTGTTAAACGTCACTTGTTTTGGTTATTTCAGCTTTTTTTGTTTGCGCTCCCTGACTTTTTGCTAACAATTTTGGCACAAATTTGATGTGTGGGGTGGGATTTCCAGCGGTGCATTTCCATTGGCTAATTTGTGTTTGACAGATAATCCCAGCGGTTGCTCAGGGGGCAGACGGTTCTTCCTTGCCTCATCAGACTGGACTGGAAAGTGACCGGTTTTGAGCAGAATAGCATTGTTTCTTTTGTGAAACGTCCGATATGTAGAGAAAACCCTAGTTACATACATGACAAGGAGACTTGATTGACTAGATTTGCCATTGTGCTTCAGTGGTCGGCAAATATCCTGCATTTCAGGGTGTTTTGAATTGGGGTGGCCAAACTGTGACCAAGTTTACCAAGTTTAATCCTGGCTTTTACCCTCTGTCACCTAATTTAAATGCTCAGTGACAAACACTGCAACAAACCCATCAGAGAACCTTTAGTAAACGGGCTCTGATCCTATACACACACTTCTCAAATTTCTTCCTGTACGTTTCACAAAAGAAAGGATATTATTCCACCCAAAACCAGTACGGCAAATAAAAGTTAGCCAATGGGAATGCACCGCTGGATATCCTGCCCACACATCAAGTCAAACCGCAAGCAAAACGTCAGGGAGCGCAAAAAATGGAATAAAACCAAAATCAAGTGTCACGTCACGTGAAACAAAACTAAGAAAGACCCAAAACAAAATTAAAGGTATAGTTTGAGCCACTTTTACAGGTTGTCTAAAGTGGTTGACACCGAAATTTTGACGATTGCTCCCGTCTTCTCTATTTGGTGAAATGTTGAATCGCCCCTGCCTGCTTCAAAAGGGCTAGCAATGGGCATTTCTTGTTTCTATCCTTAAAACACTAGTTTTAAAACAGTGCTACTCACCGAGTGGTTAGTAGTGCTCTCTGATGTTCCAAAGCATGTATCGTAGCTAAATAAAGCTTCTGTCATTTTTTATTTGGCACTTTGTTTATATTAAGGAGCAAGAGTTCCTAATAGAAACCTATGGGACTCACGAAATGACAAATAAAACATGACAGAAACTGTATTTGGCTGCGATACTTGGGTTGGAACATCAGCGAACACCACTAACCACTTGGTGAGTAGCACTTTATTGCATTTTAGACAACCTGTGAAAGGGGCTCAAAGTGTTAAAAACCAAACTATACCTTTACCATTTACACTATTACATAAATGATTTGTTTCCATTTTTTTATTAGTTATTATTTTTCATTTTTTTGTTTCTTTTTTTATTGTTGGTATTTTGATTTTTAATTTTTAGTTTGAACTTTTTGGCACAAAATTGATTCTATACGAATCTGACAAACTACTGTAACTAACACATCTCAAATAGTGTTGAAAAGTGACAGTGTTGTTCTATACTAATCTCTTGATTTCTACTGTACCTCCAAGCTGTGTCGGATGTCTCCCTGTAGCCCGGCAAAGGAGAGCTGTTTGTGCTTCTCATGGAGATGCTCAAAGGCCTCCTTGACTGAGGCCAGCTCCTCCTGCTTGGTCTGGATCTGCTGCTGCAGTACCTGTTTCTGGCTCACCACAAGGAAACTCACTCAAGTTTGGTAAAAGGAGAACAAAGCACTATGTATTGTATTGCTATGTGTTGCTATGTGTTAAATACCAGCCTCCCAGTAAAAATCAATTGAAGTATTCTGCTTTACAGCTGTTCTGTTATGTCACAGCCATCTGATAAGTTGCTTCAGATGTTTTGGCAATGTCTCATATGATGCTGAAATCTATTCTGTGACTTGTAATTCAGTGCCTCTCTAAGCATGTACCTCCTTCTCCCATAGGATGTTGTCATTTTTGCACTCCTCCTTCAGACGACCAAATTTTTCCTCCTTCCCCTTGGCTTCTTCCTGGACCAGCTCGTGCTGTCTTTTAAGGGCCTGGTCGTAAAATTAATCACCCAGGAAATTTTAATACAATGATAAATTTTTATGTGTTTATTTAAACCAGACAGAGGGCCCTAAACAGGCCAGGACGCCAATACAAATCAGCTGCCTGGTGTCGTGTTAATAATGGATTTAATAAATGAATGAATATGTGAATTAGACGCGGTGAAGAGGGACAGTCTGACTGTGTGTGTGCGTGTGTGTGTGTGTGTGTGTGTGTGTGTGTGTGTGTGAGAGAGAGAGAGGCTGTAAAAGACAGGAGACTATAAAAGCAAAATAAACACACTAACTATTATTCAGTTGCACTTCATGCTTCCTAAGTGTGCACACTGTGATATACAACATCCTCAATCATGTTTATTGACTGTGTGGGGCCTCTATCATTTATTTCCGCTCTTGTATAAATTAAGATCATTACTGCTCCAAAGTGGGTAAAGAGGCTTTTGATCCAAAGACGCATGGGGACATCTCAATGGTGTAGTAATGAATGGAGATGATTTTAGATGGCTGTAGCAAACACAGTCAATGGTGTAGTAGAAATGGAGCTGATTGTAGATAGCTTTAGCAAAGATTTTAGACCTTTAATACTGGAACGTCTCATTTGGGGTTAAGCAAATACTTATGCATTTGGGAAGTTTTCAGATTCATCACTCTATATCCATACGTGGAAAGGGAATAGTTGTTGTGTCTTTAAAATTATGTACATTGGTCCTTAATAATTACTAAAGATCTGTGTAAATTTAGTTGAATTCCTGTCCTAATATTCATGCCTATTGATCATCATCTAAAATGTTACTACACATCTGTGAAATTGAGTGCAATTTTCCCAAAGCATTTCTATGACACTAAATGGAATTAACTGCTGAGTAAATAAAAATGATGATGTGACGGTGATTTCTGTTTGTGTTTGATTCCAGCATCAGTGTTTGTTTATTGTTCTGAGCGGAGGGTAGGGTGGAGGTGGGAGTGTTTAGAGGGTTCAAAGTCGCTGACCTGATACTCCTCTCTCTGAGCAAGCAGCTCCGCCTGAGATCGACTCAGAGCCACGGTCTGTGTGTGCAGTAACTGCTGGGTGTGTTGCAGGGAATTCAGCACTCCCTAAACACACATACACACACAGGAGAGAGGAGAGAGTGACTCAAATACCTGGATATGCATGCAACACACAGACATGCACACACACAAACAAACACACACGTCATTTTAAATACATGCATCACTATAATTCCATACCTGATGTACACACAGGAGGGAGAGAAAAGTATCAGAGACGCCACACACAGACACATTAGGTTCAAATATTTGACTGCTGGTCCTCATCATCAGCTTTTACATTTGCATTAATATTGCCTTTGTGCTTTCTAACGTTTTATAACATTTAGAACATAATGTAAGTTACAAAGGGCAAAGAGGGTTTTACAGACATGGGCTGTTGTAAAAGGTTGTTATACAGAAATTAAATCTATGACGTCCCAGGATCACAACCTGGGTGGACAATCCAGTCAACAAGCTGCTGGAAACATACAAAGAAGGGTTTGAAGTAATGCAACCCCAATGGCGTTTTAACTTATAGGAGTTCCCCGATTAGGCTAGTGTGATCAACTTCTATTGTTGAATATCTCCATAATGCTTTATGTTAGAAGAAAACCGAGCATACCTATCAAAAGATGAGGAAAAAGGCTTTTAGGTGATTGTGCAAGTAATCTAAACCAAAGACAAACTATTTCCAACTAAATAGAAGATGCACTTAGAATATTATACACTTCTTTGAACGTTCTATTGTAATCACTCACATTCTTTTCCACTACTTTGCCATTTCTTGCCATGAAAAAATTAGAAACTTATGAAACTACAATCTTTTATGTGAAGCTAATACTTTAACTTGTTTAAAGTGGAAAATCTGGCTCTTTCTATGCATTGTACTCATTGAACGCAGTCTATTCATTGTCAGTCACACCAGCTTCAGTTACTGAGAAAAAAAACTCCTGAGGTTTAATGTAGTTGTTGTGATAATTTTTTTTAGGATTTTATTTGATTTTATTGCAGTTTGCATATATATATATATATATATATATAGAGAGAGAGAGAGAGAGAGAGAGAGATATATATATATGCATACATACATCTATGTAACAGAGGTCCTCTTGCGCTAGTCCAGCCTGAGGCCGAACTTGCGACCTCACAAAAACACAGCAACCACAGCAGGCACGTGCACACATAGGTCTCATCCTGTGCAGAGCACATGCCCTTTCTGGAATTGCACTCGGAAGTGCCCTTTTTTAGGGAGTTTTTTTTTATGAATCAATAACCTTTTTCGTCTGTTTGTATTGTAACAAAAAAATGACCAATTACAGGAATTAAAAAGAGTATCTCTTGGAACCGTTCAAACTGTCAGTCAAACTTCACAACTGCGCCCCCCTGAGCGCCGCGAGCTTCAGCACATCAGTCAGTGATGGAGCAGAAGTAGATAACGGCAAAATATCATGTTTGAATAAGTGCCGAGTTGTCTTTATGAAATAAACACTAGTATTCATATAATGCATCACCACACCAGTGTGATGTTGACATTATGTAATATCGTTTGGGCAAATTGCATATTTGCTGTTCAAAAACCCGCTGTGTAACAGCATTTGAGTTTGACTCAAAGTAACTGAGTGATCCAGCAGTGTTGGGCAGCGAAGTAGCGAGGCTACTAGTTAAACTACACTTGACTTAGTCTGTTTTTACCATTGTTTCCCCTTTCTTTATCTGTGTAAAGCACACTGGGCTGCCTTAAGCATGAAATGTGCTATACAAATAAATTTTGCCTTGCCTTTTTTGCCTTGACAGCAGTGAGAACAGTAATTTGAAAAATAATTAGTAACCTTTCTGAGGACTACGTGTTCGTGCTGTCTAGCCACCACTAAAAGTTCACATTTTTACCCCTTGGATGTGAATGCTTGTTTCGGCAGATATATAGACTATTTAAATGTGAAAGTTTTTAAAATGAGCCTTTTTAACTTAACATATATTTTCAATAATTATCATAACATTTTGATAGCTATTCTTTCTGCATTCATTGATTAATTTATATTTAACCATAATTTTACTCCAGATGGTCCAAAATGCTGTGGTGCGTCTCATTTTCAACCAGCCCAAGAGGATGCATGTCACCCCTCTGCTAATTGAGCTTCACTGGCTATCTCTGGCTGACGGTCCTCGATGTTCGGTTGGCAGTAACAGGAATATCCCCTCCTGCGACGTTCCTTGACATCTGTCTGTCAGGAGCCGGTGGAGAAGCCCTAGTAGGTGCTCACTGGGTAGTCAACAGGAGAGTAGGGCCATCCAACGCAGCAGGCAGTGGAGGTACCAGGCTATTCATAGCAGGTCGAGCACCAGGTGCAGCAGCAGTAACAACCTCTTCACCAGAGGCAATAGAGGTCAATGAAGACACCGGGCAGTCATCGATCATGGTAGAAGCGTCTGGCTGGTTGCCTTGATGGTTGATGGCGGAAAGGGCAGTGTAGCGGTTCGAGAGGCACAGGGAAGATCCGCTTCAATTGATCAACAGCCAGGTTCGAAAAGCTGGATACCATTTTTTCTTTCTCACGGAGTTGTTCAGAGTAGTCGGAGAGAAGTGCTTCCTTCTTCCGAAGCTCTTCAGAGAGTCGACGGATATCTTCCATCAGGTAGGCAATCTTTTTGGTGGCTTTTTTTAGTAGTGTATCATCACTTGGCGATGATGACATGGTTGTGTCAGCGTTGGCCAGTGATCAACGATAAAACAATAAATAGAAAAAATAGTTAAATAAAAAGGTTGAAATAATAAACGGTAAAAGGTATCTGGACACACAAGCGCAGCTTTCACTCTTTGTGCGTGAAAGCAAGTGATTCAGTGCACTGTATCCTGCTGCATTTGGTTGGGAGGCCTATGCATCATGGAACTGCCTTCTTTGCACAGTTTTTCTGGCAGCCTTTAACACAGTCAAAAGAGATTGTTGTTTTCATTGATGCAGGCCAGGGACCATTATCCAAAGACCATCCAAATTGTGTGAAACAAGGAATATCTGGCTTGGAGCTGTGTGCATTCTTAACGCCTCATAATAGCTGTTTACACAAACTCACCAGATGACTATAAAATAGTAACTTTTCTGTGTGTTTGTACCATCTGGCAACTACTAAAAGTTTCATTTTTTATCCCTTGAATGTCAATACTTTTTCATATGTGAATTTATTTTCATAAAGGCAAGGCCATTTTAGGTATATTGCACATTTCATACACATTTTCATCTTCAGGAAGTTGGTTCCTAATCTAGACTAGTAGCTGAATGCTGTTTCACTGTACTTTGTTTTGACCACAGGTTTAACAAGGAGTTTTTATCTTGTGTGTCCTGACAGACCTAGGTGGTATGTATTTCTGAAACATGTCAGATAAGTAATTAGGTCCTAACTATTTAGTTATTTAAACACAAGTAGTAATGCTTTGAAGTAAATTCTGAAACTTACAGGAAGCCAGTGCAATAATTGGAATAATAAGGTTGGTTCTTTTTGTTTTATGGTCTTTTTAAGAATACTTGTGAAAAGACCACTGCAGTAATCAACCACACAGGAGATAAAGGCATGGATATGTTTGTATAAGTTTTGTGGTTGTGTATGTTTTTTTTTTTTACATTAGACCTTTTAGTTTGGTGTGTCCTATAGGTGATAAAAGGCTGATTTGGTAATGGCTTTCATGTGACTTGAAATTTAGATCACTATCAGTGATGACTTAGCCCCTTTGTTTCAAGGACAGAGGAAATTAAACAATTACAAAAACAATTACCTCAGTTTTGTCTGTGCTATACTGGAGGAAATAATGTGGCGTTAATTTGGTCCAAACATTGATAAAGACATTCAAAGGGGGCAAAGTCATTAGGTGACAAAGCAAATAATAATTCATAATAATTCATAAATCTGGGTGTCATCAGCATACTGGTAACTATGATAGGAGATTGAGTTAATCATAAGTAGTCCAAGTAGGGGCATATAAAGGTTAAAAAGTAATAGTCCAAGGATAGACCCCTGGGGGACAATCAATCAGTAGGGGTCTAACAAATGCTGTTTTTATCGATTTGGGGAAGATTCCATTCTGGAAAGATTCATTTATATTTTGTGTGGTGTTTTCAAAAAGCTGGTTGGCAGGATGTCCAATTGTGATGTGGAAGAGTTGATATTTTGAACTGTTTTCTCAAGTGTTCCATAGTCAATAAAGCTATATGTTGACATTAAGTTTAGTTCTCCTAACTTTGAAGACACTGGTTCTAGGGTTTGAGATATTTGTAATTGGGAAGTTACATTGCATTGCAATGTCATTGTCATTGCATTTATCAACTGAGAGATGCTCAGGTGCTAATTGTGATGTGGTTGTTAGCTTCTCCACAATGGAAAATAGTACACAGGCATTGTTGATCAAGTTGGATAAAAAAAAAGTGCGTCTTGCTTTACAAATTTCATAATTTCATTAATTTCATTACATTTGGTAATGGGTGTGGAGATTAGATTTATGCAATTTTGTTTTAGTCTTCCTACCGTACACTCTCTATAGACTATTTAAATGTGATTTTTTTTTTAACCCTCCTGTTTGTTTCAACTTTGGTGGTTTGGTGATTACTGACCAGAGCATTTTTAACTTGAGATAGTACATATATTATCAGTGATTATCATAACATTTTGATAGAATCAGCATATCCTCTCTCTTAGCCTACACACTTTAACAAATAAAAAAACCATTTAAAACATCATGGCAAATTTTCATGGCAAAATTATGTTGAAATACTACAGAAAAGTACAGGAGGTACAGAAAAGTTTCACCTGTTTTTCCAAGTGAACCGCATCATTTTCATGCTGCAGTTTTTTATTCAACTGCATTTCCTGAACAACGAAAATAACAGAAATTAATGATCATCACGTAAATAAAACAAGGAGTGTACACTTGTGTCACCCTACACAAGCAGTGTGCAAAGTCTCCAGTACCGTCTGCAGACGGTGTTGAAGCTGCTGGATTTGACGCTCGCGCTCTCGGAGGCTGGAGACCTCCTCTCGCAGCTGGTATGTAGACGACACCCTCGCCTTGATCAGCTCTCTGTTCGACCTCTCCACATCCTGTAGTGTGCCAGGCAGAAAAGACATGAACTGAATCACGCAAGCTTTGGCAAGGAAGCCATAGGTAACGCACAAATTAAGTTAAGAAGTTATTGGTTATGGACTAGTAGAGATCACGGTTTGATTGATTGCTGATTATGAATAACTCATGATGGATTCAGGAATGGAATTTCCAGGCAGAGCATTTAATGTATACTAATGTAGGCTTTCTCTGCTTTTCTCACCTTTCTGCAGAAAATGTTCCAAGTATTCAATTTACAGTAAAACACCAAAACACCCACACACTTTACAAAGCCTACTCTACCAATGACTCTACCAACACTACCACTGACTTATAATATCATATGCTTACCTGTGTTAACAAATTAATTTTCGATTCTTGACTTTTATTCAAGGTAGTAAGCATCTTTTTCGTTTTCATGGTCTCTTCCACTATGATGACAAAAAATATAAAAATACACTGCTCATAGATTTGGAGACTAAAAACGCCCACAGATGCATGACAACCTGTTGTCAGACACAAGTTGTTTTAAGATATAAAACAAACTACAAGCAGTTAGCTACCATTTGTACATGACAGGCTAATTTGCTTTGCTACCTTAACAGTAAAAGGGTCAAGCTCAAAATCACAGCAGCCCAGTCTGGAAGAGGTAACATCCCTCCAGGTTCTATCAACATTCTTCACAATGAACGAGAAGCATATAACACTTTCCAGACTGGCTCTGTGGGACGACAGCTGAACCCATCTCCACTAAATTATCCACAGCTGCCAGGCCCAGCACAAGTGTATTGCTGCTGTACATAAATACTGATACTATAGTTTGGGAGCCGACGATAAATATGTTTACAAAGCCAGCTTTGCGTAAACGCTACATTAGCAGAGAGCAAAGTTATGACTGAAGTGGCAGATCTGAGAGAAACAAGACTACTTAGAATACACGACCTGTCACTTTTTATCAAAACTCACGCTTTCTTTACTGAGGTCGGAGAACTAAAGCTTAGCTCTGAGCCTGAAGGAGAAGGAGTTCATTGCCAGCCAAGTTATACGTGAAAAGGCATTAAATAACTATGCCCTTTCAGTTGCAACTGGCACCAGGAAAGATTAGCCTCTTTAAACAATGTAACTCTCTCAAATATTCCAAATGATGCACAATAACAAAGGACATAAGGCACTTAATCTTAAATTGACTAAATTGCAAAAATTAGCTTTAGATAAAAGGGAATGCATAAATACATAAGTGTAAATGTATAAAAACATTCATAAACATCTTGGTGTGTGGGAATGGTGTACGGTACTGTTCTGCTGCAGCCGGTCGTGGGCCTGTTTGAGGGTGGTGTACTGGCGAGACACGGTCTCGAAGCGCTGCTCCACCTCCCCCAGCTGCTTCAGGTGATTGTCTTTGCTCTGGGTCTGCAGTTCAAGCTTCTGTTCCTGAAGCACAGGAGCTGGCCGTTAATGACATTACTAGTAGAGGTGCAGATTCATAGGTGCTGATTCATTGTTTTGATTACATTCATTCATTGTTTTATTACATCTCATTATGCTAGTATAAGAGAGTAAAAAAACATATGAATTATTTTAAAGCAATTTTTACTAAAATATCTTCCGTTTTTACAAAAACAGGGCCATTGTTTCAGTTAACAACTTAAAGAGTGCACAATTTAATAACAAACCAATTAAACTTTCTTGTCCTTTATGCAGCATTTTTTGATCTGACAGACCAGCCAAGAACTAAGAACCAAGAATTCATTCAAATATGTCCCCCTCCCCTTCCATGGAACACAACGGGGGCACTGTGTGGCGTGTGGGTGCGGTAATGTGCTGTGATTTCCTGGAGGCTATTGTTTAACGACTTGGCTGACTGCTCCTCCAGAACAGATAAGGAGTCCTCTTTGACGCATGCCCACGGGGCACTTTATTATGAATTTCTATCGTTACTGTTTGATTGTCTGTATCAAAGCGATTTTCTTTTTTTTCCCCAGCTTCTCCACCCCCTTGTGCCCATTGAGAGGTTAAACGGTGTGCGCCTCAGATATAAAATATTTTAATAGTGATATTTTCTCGGCTGCGCTGACGGTTCAAGTGTCAAGCTCACTCCCCATCCGCCACTGCTGATGAGCGCTTCCCACAGCTGAGCCTCCTCTGCAAAGTCCCCCACCAGTCCACAACCCCCACCCACCCCCCTTCCACCTTTACAACCCCCTCTCCCTCAGCTCCACTCCATTCTACCTTTACTTCAGCCCAACTACTGCTTACCAGTTCACTCAACTTCTTCTCCATACTGTACTTGCACAGCTGCAAAAGCGAAACATAAAAAGTAGAGAAGTAAAAAGTATTGAATATGATTATTTGTCAAAAACATAGAAGAAGAGGAAGAAGAAGAGAAAGAAGAAGAAAATTCCTTGAGTATGTAGTATACTTGGCCCAAAAAAACTCATTCTGATTCTGAAAGAATAAATAATTTTACATAAAAGAACCGTCATAACTTAGAATGAACAATAATATTTAATAACTCCGTTTTGTTAAAGGAGAAGGCCAGTGTGATTTTGACCTGGGCTGTACTGAAAGATGTTACCGAGTACAAACATATATCCAATGCCCACCTCCGTTCACCCCCGGCATTACGCATTAAACCGTTTTTATAGTTTTTAAAGTTTTCATTAACCTTACACTGCTAGCTATAGGGGCATCACTTTGCCTATGCAGCTAAATCGCTATTTTCACACCATTAACAAGGTTCAAAGTAACTCCACACTTCATTGGTAGACTTCTGAGGGCCCTGACATTTAAAACGAGACAATGAGAATTTTGAAAGTGTACAGGTACTTTATTAAAAAGACAGTTTATAAAGAATTTCCCGGTCACCGCAATCTTAAAATTAAATCAAGATAAGTCGATTGACGAGCTACAACTTTATAAATGTCTTTGGTCAAACTCTTTTAAGTTTCATCATTTGTTGGTGCTTTAGCGCTCATGTAGATAGTCACAATATATTTTCAGATGAAATCCAACCACTTCAACAGAATATAATTTTCAGTCTGTTCCCCTGTTCTATCTGTTTGTCAATCGACTTATTGTGATTTAATTTCAAGATGGCGGTGACCGGGAGCTAGCAGAGTAAGGTTAATGAAAGCTTCGGCTAAAAACGGTTTAATGCGGAATGCTGGGGGTGAACGGAGGTGGGCATTGGATATATGTTTGTACTCGGTAACATCTTTCAGTACAGTCCAGGTCCAAATCACACCGGACTTCTCCTTTAAGTTGTACGTGAAAATGCAATTTATGCAGAACCGTCAGTTTACAGTTTATTTAATGCCCGTTTGTCTATTTAAGTGGGCCCAAATAATCTCAGTGCATACTGGCCAAAATGTATCTCTGGATTACATGAGCTACAGTGATACCCTCTGGGGCTGTAATCACTGTTCAAAAATGTTGTGGTTAAAGTCATACACCAGCATGGGTCATTTCTGACAGCCTTCATGTGTTTTTAATGTAGCTATCCAATTACCTTACCTCAAAGCAGAAATGTAACAAGATCCTTTATTGCTCTTTTAGTGGCTGAACCACTGGAGTGTGTCAAGCATGGCGCCCAGTGCGGCATACATCACCTGTGCTGGGTCTTACAATGCCAAACTGAGCCGCTGGGGTCACATGGAGGGTCATGCATCCGATGCTGTTTCCCAGGGCTCATTCCTGTGGCCACCACTGCACCCTCAAGCTGCCTTTGGTGGCTGTTTGCTGGGTGTCATAGTACCTGCAATGTTTTCAGCTCCTCCTTGAGACTAGTCATCTCCTTTTCTCTCAACTCAGCAGTCAGCTGGCGCTTTCCCTGTGAATGTGTTTACCAGTTGTTACGGAGGAAACGTGACATATGTAGGTACTGAGGAAGGAAAATTAAAAACAGCAACAAATGGCACACAGATTAAAAAAGACAAAACATACCTTGTCTTCATCCAGGCTTCGAATCTGGTCCTGAAACTAATGTATGAAAACGTCTAGTGTTTCTGTAAATTATCATTGATTGTAAGTGAGGTGTAAAATCAACTAATTACCGTTTTCTTCACAGTATCAAGAGCCTCGTCATGCTGATTGGTTAACGTGGTGATCTGGTGCTGGATTGACTCCTGTCGGAAGCAGAGCACACCTTAGATCTCAAACACAAGGTATGAGATTTAAAGAGGAGATCCAGTGTGAATGAATCCATTTAATACATAGACTGACTAACAGAGTAGCAGCTTACATATACTGGATTGGGCATCGTGAAAATGAAACTGAAAGTTACTGAGTGCCATTAACATAATCTGCAGCTATTGATTATTATGTCCATGTTCAATTTCCCATCTACAGAGAATAAGTATCTACAGGGAACTACAGGAACACAGACAGTTAGTCCAAAATACTGCAGCCAGGCTCCTTACTGGAACTAGGAAAGGAGATCACATCACTCCCATATTGACAGGCCTACATTGGCTTCCTGTGAGGTTCAGAAGCCAATACAAAGTAGCACTGACAGTTTTTAAAACATTACATGGGTGTGCACCAATTTATTTATTGGACACGTTAAATCCATACACCCCACCACGAGCTCTGAGATCTGCATCCCTGGGACAGCTGATTGTCCCACGCGCACGGCTTGCCATATCTGTTTAGACTGGCTTTCAATGCTCTTTGAACTTGTGGGTTATGGGGCAAAGGCCCCATGTGTATATGTATTGCTGCTCTATGTGTAATTGGTTTGTTGTTCTGTCTCACCAGTCAGTTCTGTGTCTGTGTACATTATTTTCTTCCTTTTATTTTATCTTACCTTATTTTATATTTGCTTTTACTGTATAGCACTTTGGTTTTAAATGTGCTATACAAATTAAACTGACTCACTTACTTACTAGATGTACACAGAATTTATATAGTTCATTTAGACTTTGTGGATGCATACAAACTATATTTCATTTTTGATTATGCTTTAATACAGTCAGAAAAATACCTTGACTTCTCAAAAAGTCTTTACGGTTTCACAAACCTTTTGCCATTCCAACTCTTGCTTCTCCAGGACCAATTTATTGATCTGTTCCTCATATCGAGTTTCTGCATCCTGAAGGAAGAACTTGATTTAATAACACAAACAAAACGGCATTAAAAGGCTGTAAGTTAGCTGCACCTCTGCTCCAGCATCCGGTTTCTAAAGAGCAATACAAGTGACCGCCAACGTTAAAATAACGCTTACTGTTAATGTCTCAGCTTCATCACCCCACTCAGCTGGACCTTTAAGATCATTTTATTTAAAACAATATTCATTATTTTTTAACATGTATGAATTTCCAGTGCTTTACTGGCTAAATAACAAGTCATGGCATGAGTAATGCTCCAGTAAGACACCAATTGGTTCCACTGTAGTAATCTCTGTGAAAAAAAAGGAGACAGATACTGGAGAGAGAGAGAGAGAGAGAGAGAAAGAAAGAAAGACAGAAAAAGAAAGAAAGAGAGAGAGAGAGAGAGAGAGAGAGAGAGAGCTGATCAGTTAAACAGCTCACACTGCATCTTTTGGGCAAGTATTGGTACATTAGATAAGAGATATTACTGCAAAGCCATCATTATCCTCCTTCACCTCTGAAAGGTAGGCAAAAGTCAATTGCATTCTACATAGTGACTTTTTATATGCATGTAGGAGTG
The DNA here is from genome assembly GCA_017657215.1 of Limnothrissa miodon. Taxonomy (NCBI): domain Eukaryota; kingdom Metazoa; phylum Chordata; class Actinopteri; order Clupeiformes; family Clupeidae; genus Limnothrissa; species Limnothrissa miodon. Next base: position 151,235 of record JAGFZM010000820.1, on the reverse strand, counting down.
GACTTGAGGGGTTTATTTACAAGTTCCCATTAAAATGGGCTACCACCATGGCAGACTCTAAAAGTGCACACTAGATAAAGCTGTTAACAGTTGGCCGAGAAACAATAAATTGACCGGGGCTTTTGCTCTGTAAAAAGGACATTAAAGTTGGTAATCTAAGTAAATCACAAAAGGAGAGAGAGAGCCGTGGGTCTACTAGGCCATAAAACAGGCTGAAATACAAGGAGAAAAAAACAGAATCAGTTGACAGAACTGTAGAAGACAAAGGGGTTCTGGGCAGTGGCATGTGCTCCCACCTCTTAACATACAGACACAGTGTATGTCCATTTCAGATATCCAAGCAACAGAAGTCATTTAACATAACTGGTGTGACAGATGCAAGGAGAGCATTAGGACTTACTTCCAGGTGCCGACAAGAGTGGCAGCATATTTAGCTATGTGTCTTTGTGTGTTGTTGTTCGTTTACTTTTTGTTATTACTATTGGTAGAATGAATGTCTCTCTGTGTGTGTGTGTGTATATATGTCATATGTGTGATGTGTTTATGTTACACCTTCATTCCCTTCCTAGGTAAATAAAGTATATTTGTCTCAATTTCCTTTTTTCAAGAGCCATACACTGTGCAATGGCCCACAGAGATCTGGAAGACTGTCCTCCACTGTAATCTCAAAGCAATAAACCAGGGCACTACAGGGTGTTGCTTTGATGGCAGGGCTGGGAGCACACACATTAATGCCTTTGTTTCTCTCCAAACATGACAATAACAATAAAAGTGAACAGATGGAAAGAGGTCCGTTTTTACCCTATAAGCCAGGGTGAGCTTTTAAGCGTTTGCTCATGGGCCCAAAGAATGATCATGCCTCTCTCCCTCCAATGTGAGTGCAAAAGCCTATACAATTTCTTCTTGGATTATTTAGGAAAGGGGGAAATTTCCTACCCTGCGAATGTGTAACTCTTGCACCACATCCAGAAGAGTTGTTTTCAATTCCAGGACCTGAACTGACAGGATGCAGTCATCTGTCACCTGTTCATTGTTTAAGCATAAGTACAAACAAGGTAAACATGAAAAGAATCACATTGCTATGCTAACATGTATGTTATGATTGGATTAAATTTAACGTTAAATAAAAATGTTAAGCAACTTACAAAGAAACTCTGGTCAGTTGTGCCTGAAGCCATTTCCAGAGCCATCTAGGTGCGTGAGAATGGAGAATTTCAGTCACAACAACTATGCACTTGCCTCAGACATTTTTTGAAAGAAAACAAATAACCCAACAATGTAAGAGACCTCCCTGAAATTACCTTTGTCATATCACCTTCAGGCAGGTTGCCACAGCTCTGCCCCTCACAGAAGTTAAACCACCATCCCATCATGGTTGAACGGTTCATACTCATGAGAATTTAATAGAGGTCATACCAATAGTACTGAGTGGACAGATTACTGTCATTCTGTTTAAATTATACAGGCCCAAGTTATTTAATTTGACCTGTAAATGGTCCCTATATGGTCTTTATCACAAGTGATGTTTGAAGTGGGAGGTCTTCTTTCTGACGGATTCTTAATAGAATTGAGGCGTTACTCTACTGTAACATGTGCTTATGATCAATCATGTGCAAGAATTAAATGGCCCTGTTAGAGTTAGACGAGTAAGGACTGACCTGGAGGGTCAGTCTTCTTTATTGGAGATACAGCTACGTCACTGCACAACAGCAAAATTAAAATGACCTCATCCGTAAAGACAGCCTATTTCCATGTTGATTCGTTTCCACTTGGGATAGAGACAGTATCTTGACATTTGAGTATTTAGCCAAAGTTGTGTAAAAATTTAAGCTACATCAAATGGCTAATTTTGCAGGAGGGAGCTAATAAGGGGGTAAATAATATTTACATATTATGTTTCAATAAATTATAAATAAGCTATTGTAAGCCTATAGTAACTCTCACATTATCATTAATTAAGATCATCATTTTCAATATTTTACATTACCAATGCTAACACTGAATAAGTTTGGTGCTAAGTTGCTAGATTTGTAACATTATCTTATCATTATCTTACCATAGGAGGCTTCAATGATTTTCGTCGTGTTTTACTGAGATGGAGACATTCCAATACTGTGCATTTGTAATTTGTAATGCTGTCCCAAAAACTGAAAAAGCGTATTACAAAAATTAGCCCAACGTTACTTTATGTTGCCTAATGACTTAGCTAACTAAGCGTCTTGTCAGTCACAACGAACGTTCTGCCCTCGCGGGCGGACGTCTGCATGTGGTTCCAAGACTTTCTGGAAGTTACACCCTGACTATTCTTATTACATTAAACCATTGACTATATACAGTCTATGCATGAAACATAAAATTCCTTATAGAAATAAGAAAGGTATGAAAAAGAGATGGGTCAATCAGGTAAGCCCCTGCCAGGCCTTCCAATTTGTACTCTCATCAGGTCACAAGAGTGGCATTTTTGACGCAGTGTCACCACCTAGCGGGCGAAAGAATTTGTAGCGCCCTAATCCGGAACGAGAACACGGCCTGATTGCGCACAGGTGGCAAGTGTAACGTAACAGGAGAGTACATTTAAAGTGCTCACCTCACGGGCTCTAGAACTTTCACCTGTGAAATTGTTGAAGTTAAGCAAAATTATGGCGACCATTCGGGAAAGAGCTGCTGCATTAAATCTTCTGGGGAAGCTGTACAGTCCAATGCATCTTCCTGCAGGTAATTTAAATTCCCTTTTCTCGTATTATCTTTGTTCATTCTTCATTCTGAATCATGTTCTGGTAAAGAGTGCCTTTCCTTTATTTTGGTCTCATACAAACAATTTGTGTTTGTGTGTGTGCGTTTTACTTTGTCAGAAAGTAAAATGTGCAGCACAATGCAGAGCCTTTCGTGGAGCACTGTTATATCTCATCTTAAAGCAGAAGTTCAAGTGGGCCGTCGGTGGCATCAACTCGGAACCCACACAAACTGCTTTGTAGGCTCTGCTGCAGTCAGTGTCATTCAGTCTCATATCCAGAATGGTTATTTCGGAGGCCTTGATTTCCCTCGGTTTAAGGCCGTGCGTATTTGCCAAGCCCTCATGGAGTGTGGAGTGATTGCGGCCGTGGGGAATGGATTGTTCGGCAAGGAGAAGAAGTTCAATGATGTTACTTTCCAGGACACCAGCAGTAGCCTTTATAAATTTGTGAAAAGAACTGGGAGTGCTGATTTAGACAGGCTTGAAAATGCAATAATTTCCCCCTTCACACAAAAGAGTTTTGAACTGCCTGAAGGGTATGTTATGTTTTGATATTGTCTTTTGCTGTTGTCTTTAAGTGTGACACTATGACCTTAGTTTTATGTAAGAATATTTAAAAATATGTAATCCATTTCAGTGATGCATGTAGTATACATTTAAGCAAATGACTAATTCAATCTCAAAGCATTGAAATATCATACCAGCCAGATTTCCTTTAGAGAAAAGGCTCCTTTTTTATTTGTTCTCCACTTAAATGTATATAGGGAGATGGAAGTGCTTTGTCATAGCACACCTATAAGGCCAGCCACCACTCTTGGGAACTGCATGAGGGAGGATTCATTAATGTCCCACACCCCTCTACCCACAGAGAACCCTCTGTCACAATCATGTAAGGTCAAAGCCTAAACTTGATTTTGCTCTTTAGCATACATCAAATGAAATTTTGTATACACAATTATGTTGTCGGAGATCATATATTGCATCCTCTCTTGCAGTGGTCAGTGAGGTGTGGCAGGAACAGACACTGCTGCGTCTAATGCAGATTATAGACCTTCCATTCCTTGAGGGCCTGTTGGAGGCTAAGGAGAGTTCTTTGCAGAAATCCTCCAGCTTGGACAATAGCGATGACGCACTGGAAAACAGCAGCTTCATTGACCGGGAGATTCTCAAGGCCTTTAGGAACTCCCAGTATGTTGACCTTCATTTTTCAAAAAAAATTTCTTATGGTTACAAATCCTCCATTTTTGGAAAAGCACTGGAAACCTTTAGAACAGGCTTTTGTTTTCATGGCTTGAATTGCTTGTGGTGTTTCAATGTAGGACTGATGATTGGCTGTTGGCGGCACTAGATTGCATGGAGTTTCTGTCAGATGAGGTGGTGGTGGAGGTTAGCCGTGAGCTACCCATAACCGACGAGTGGAACAACAGTGTCGATACGTACCAGTGCAAGCTTCTGCTTTTCGATGCTCTTAGTAAACACTATGGTCAACCTGGCCGCTCTAACCTTATTGGTGACCATATGGTCGATGTCATTACAGTCATCTCAGAACACCTTGGTAAGTGGATTTGCCCTTACAATGTTCAATTGCCACCTAATATTGCATAGAAAATCTTCATCATGATCAGTGAGGCATTCCTCCCCCTACGATTATTATATTCACTTGACATTGTGAATGAAAAATAATTTTAATGATTCTTGTATAGTCATTTCATGGATGCACTCAAGGAAATCGTATGTAGAAATGTTGACACTGACACCATAATCAGATGCTTTTATTTAAAGCAACTTTAAATTGTCAATTACCTCATGGCTTGTTTACCTTATAGTAACTTGGGGGTTAGGAGCCTTGCTCAAGAATTCAATTATGGGCCAAACTTTCTAGGCCACTAGCATGCTAGTCATGTTCTTTTACCCAGTGTTTCTCAACCTGCCACTGGGTGCCACAATTACTGCTGGGCCACATACTGACCTTTACTTCTGCTTTTGTCAACATTATGATTTTGGGTTGCTGTCAGATCATGTCAAAGAGCAATTCTGTCTGACTCTTTTCAGTGCTTTTGCCATTATTTGCTATGCATTTCCCATACATAGCAAACAGGTGTTCATTATTGTTTATACTCATTCGCTCTGTCCCAACCATTCATTTGCACTTTACTAGGGCGATTATGTTCAAAGCAATCTAGTCTTGACACTTTGGCAAGCGTCTAAGTCACAATATGGGCCATAAGCAGAAATGCATTGCTTATTAACTTGGTATTACAACCCAATCATGCCAGGCCTTGCCCTGACTAGGATCCCTGTGCCCTAGAACGAAGAACTGCTTTGGCATCACGGTCATCTAAAGGGTTTTCTCTTTCTCCAGAAAATGGGAGACTCAAACTTGCTCTTGAGGCAATTCAGCTGTGTTTGAAACTCCTACCTGTGGACAAAAGGGAGCATCTCCAAAGGTTACTTTCATTCATGGCTTTGGCTGCAGACCCACAAGCTATGAAGTTGCATAAAGAGGTAAGGATGCCCATGTCATGTAACTGAGTTATGTTAAATTGCAGATCAGTTGGACCATTTTCAATATTACATTCTCTGAATAGGTTTGTATGTGTAATGTAACGTTAGTTTGCCACTCTTGAAAGCTGGAGAATCGAGTGGTTGTGAAGAGCACCTTTTCCAAAGCAATCATTAACCCCAGATGTCTGTCCAAAGACAAGGCTGATCTCTTGATCCTCTTTATGATGGACAATAATCAGAGAGCTTTCCAGGTACTCTTCTAAAATTAATTTAAGCCAAATAGGGATGCTGGATGAAGTTGGATAATAATCATGATTAACTCTGCAGATCCCAGGTTCCTTGCACAAACTAGTTAGTGAAAAACTAGTTGCTATTCAGAATGGCGAGTCAGATGCACCTCCAGGTAAAGCTACAACATTCTTGTTGTTGTGTGTTTTGATTTTATTGTATGCTTTGGTTTTCACTTCTAACTCTGCTTCAAGATCCTAGCTTCAGCAGTGGCTATGCGGAACACGTCCGTCAGTCAACAAATTCTGAACTGCTTGGGTTGCTGAGGTCCATTGATTTGGACCCAAAATATACACACAAAGACAAAAAGAGATTGTTTGCTAAGTTTTATCAAGGTCACCCTCAAATATTTGCTCAATATTTTGGGCCAAGATTGTCTAGCATAATCAAGTCCCTGTAAATGTACTTTCAGATGTTTGTAAATAGCCCTAACTTATGAAACTAAGTGTTTTTATATATACTTTCTTTGTATACATGTAAATTGTCGTTTTAATTTGTTTTAGATGGCAGGACTAATAAATGCCAAAATTTATAAATGCCTATTGCTGTGATTACATTTTTGTCTGGGGGAAAAATGCAGCACCCTATCAAAATGTAAAGATTTTGACTCCACTCAATGTTATGGTGACATTTCGAATGCCACAACCTGAATCAAGTGTCAAGTGAAATTACTAGCTAGATCTGAGCAAACTTAAATGCCGCCAATAGGACAGTACAGGTGTGATATCATTGTAATTTTATATTTGGATGGGTTTAGGTCTCAATTCATGCAGTGACTTGCCCGCTTATACACAGCCTATAGTTGTGAGTGGACTCACTCAACTTTTTTCATAGTCCCGAATACATTTCAGTTTTTTTTTTTCACAAGCGGAACTAAATCGTTATAGCTGATGTTTGGGAACTGTAGTTCTTTATTCGTCTAGTACGCTGATCCTTCAGTGTTCAAAACTACAAAGTCGCCCTTTCAAAACTTCCGTAAATATAACAAACCAAACGTGGGGTGGTGGTCTAGCAAAATAACGGCTAGCAAGGTCTATGTTATGCTTTACAGATATCGATAAAATATCAAGCACAAACAACGTGGACGCTCCTCCTCTCCGTCCAAGCATCTTGTTTGCTGATAATCAGGTAATGTAGTGGCAAGGATTTTTTTTGTGGTGCCATTGATTGGGTGAATTGAAACCTCAAGTAGCTAACTCATGGTTTTGGAAAACGTGTGTAGGTAAAACTAGCTTAGCAGCAGTTACCTAATTTATCACTTGCCAATGTAAATCGTTCAGGATTAGGTGAATTAACAAACGATTTGCCAGTCATGGTACAATGAAACGCATACAAGCGTTGGCGTCGCTAAGCTTTACGTTAGCTACCGAGTACCTCTCAACTTGGATATGCGTAAATTACCTTTATCTTATGACTGATGAGTAGAGTTTTGTTTTAGCTGTCACTACCACCTGCCCTAGAAATGAAGTTGACAGTTACGTAATATCAAAGAAGATACTAGAGATCGACTCCGATGGCTTCGCCAGCATTTTCTCTGTTTTCTTTTGTTTGCCCTTAGGGTATTCAGTAACCGATTCAATCCCAGACTCTTCTACAGCACGGCAGCGGGTTACCTCTTGGATAGTTGATGAAAAATACTTAACAGAATTACTTATTGTATAAAGAATAAGATGACAAAGCAGTTTTACTTTTGGGTTTGATTCATTTGTAACACTTTTTTTCCAACTTTCAGAATCCATAAGACTAAAATGCCAAAGGACTCTGAACAGCCCACAAATGAGGAGGATAAACAGACTGATTCAGGAGAGCAGAGCAACATTTTAAACAAGACTGATGCTTCTGAGGAGCTTGAACAGAAACGTGTAAAGAGAAACACACCAAGTCCCCATAGGGTAACTCCTCAGTGTAAGTGTATAATCCAGTCATTTGTTGTCAGTTTTCACCAGTTGTGTATGTTGGGTCACCTGCTGTTCACAGCAACAGGAGTGAAAAAGATGATGCACAGAATATAACTAAGATTGTAGGATGTGTTTGATTTATGTACTGTGCAAATCTGTTCTGAACAGTTTTTATCTCTTCTGTGTATCTATTATTAATCTAATATCAGACAAGTGAATGGTTGTGTCCTTTTCTTTATAGCCAGCCCTCCTGTGTTTGTATCGGTTGAGGAGCTGATGGAGACTGCTAAAGGAGTAACTAACATGGCACTTGCTCATGAGATTGTAGTGAATGGAACCTTTCAAATGAAACCCCCTGAACCGGCTGAAGGAACGTGAGTGCTTGTCAAGTTGTACAGTATGTAACTGTGTTCATTTTTTTTCATCAGTGTGTAACTGTGCATCTCAAGAGTGAATGTGACCAATGAGTGAAGTGTGTAAAGAGGCATGTGATGTAATCAAAAACATGCCTGTTGCTGCGATATAAAATTAACTATTTCATTTGCAGTTTAGAAAAAAGAGTAAAGGACATCATGCATAAGGCATTCTGGGATAGTCTGGAAACACAGTTGAATCAAGATCCACCCTTGTATGATCATGCAATCAAGCTAGTTGGGGAGATAAAAGAGGTAGGAGTATATCGGTAAAATATATATGTATACCTTTGTCATTTCAGAATCAGAATCAGTTTTATTGGCCAAGTATACTTGCATTTACAAGGAATTTGACTCCGGTAGGTGTTATGCTCTCTAGACACGCTAAAAGGACATCCATCAGTATACATAGTCGTGGCCAAAAGTTTTGAGAATGACACAAACATTGGAATTTAGAAAGGTTGTTGCTTCATTGTTTATAATAGCAATATGCATGTACTTCAGAATGTTATGAAGAGTGATCAGATGAATTGCAAAGTCCTTCTTTTACATGAAAATGAACTTAATCCCCCCAAAAATATTTCCACCGCATTTCATCGCTGCCATTAAAGGACCTGCTGAGGTCATTTCAATAATCTTCTTGTTACACTGTGGTGACCTGCAAAGAAATGCGCGCAGCCATGATTGCATTGCATAAAAATGGTTTCACAGGCAAGGATATTTGTACTACTAAGATTGAACCCAAATCAACCATTTATTGGATCAAGAACCTCAAGGAAAAAGGTTCAGTTGTTGTGCAGAAGGCTTCAGGGTAAAAGAAAGTCCAGTAAGCACCAGCACTCCTAAAGATGATTTAGCTGTGGGATGGGGAAGTGGCACCAGTGCAGTGCTTGCTCAGGACTGGCAGCAGGAAGGTATGAGCACATCTGCATGCACCGTGAGACAAAGTCTTTTGGAGGATGGCCTGGGGTCAAGAAGGGCAGCAAAGACACCACTTCTCTCCAAAAAAAAAACATCAGGGACGGACTGATGTTCTGCAAAAAGTACAGCAAATCTGCTGAGGAGTGGGGTAAAGTCATATCCTCTGATGAAGCTTTCCGATTATTTGGGGATAGGTGAGCGCTATCATCGGTCCTGTGTCAGGCAAACAGTAAAGCATCCTGAGACCATTCATGTGTGGGGCTGCTTCTCATCCAAGGGGGCGAACTCACTCACAATTTTGTCAAAAAACACAGCTATGAATAAAAAATGGTACCATAACATCCTCCAACAGCAACTTCTTCCAACCATCCAAGAACAGTTTGGTGAACAATGCCTGTCCAGCAAGATGGAGCACCATGCCATAAGGCCAAAGTGATGACTAAGTGGCTCAGATAACTGAAATTTGGGGTCCATGACCAGGAAACTCCCCAGACTTCAGATCCAATTGAGAACTTCCTTGAGGTCAATCCTCAAGAGGCAGTTGGACAAACATAACCCACAAATTCTGACAAACGCCAAGCATTGATTCTGAAAGTCTGGGTTGCCATCAGTCAGGATTTGGCCCAGAAGTTGATTGACAGCAAATTGAAGTCTTGAAAAAGAAGGGCCAACATGGCAAATATTGACTCTCTGCGTAAACCTGATGTAATTGTCCATAAAAGCCTTTAAAACTTGTACTGAAATATAATTACAAGCACTATATCACAGAAACGACTGACACAAAGATCTAAAAGCAGTGAAGCAGCAAACTTTGAAAATTAATATTTGTGTCATTCTTCAACTTTTTGGCCTCAACTATCAGAATTATATACAGGTAATAAATTGTAAATACAGGTAAAAAAAAAAAACAGTAAGGGAAACTGGTGCAGGTGTAGTGCAAAGAGCATAGCTCTTTTTTTATTATTTTTATTATTATTTAGGGATTTTTAATAAAGGAGGTTGTAGGTCATGATTTTTATTTCCGCAAGTGTAGCACACAATCAAAGATTGCTGATTATTGAGTGTCTGAGATTGCAGACTTTCATCTGTAGACTATTGGACTGCGACACATCCAGTTCCGAAAAGAGGTTTAAGTGGTCTTTCTCTCCTCTGTCGTGCCAGACACTGCTGTCATTCCTCCTGCCGACTCAGGGCCGTTTACGGAGACAGATTGAAGAGGCGCTGGATCTTTCGCTCATCCAGCAGCAGGCTGAGAACAGGGCTCTGGACATTGGCAGAGTGGCTCAGTTCATCATTGGCATGATGGGAGCCTTCTGTGCACCCTGCAGAGATGAAGATGTCAAGAAACTGCATGAAATCACTGACACTGTACCACTCCTGAAGTACGACTTGCCTTGTAGCTTGTGGTTTGTATGGCATGACTATGGCATGACTATTGCATGACTGACTGTAGAGAAATAATCCTGAGGTGGCATTAATAGTGGTATTAATATTTGTGTTGCAGAGGGTGAAAAGTGTGATCTCTTGTGCCCTATTGCAAATAATGTTATATTTACTGAAATGGTTAATATCACCAAAGTGGAAAATAAATTTGTGAATCTGCCTTACATGTATGATTTGGATCAGACACACACTTAGCACACCTGTTCATTTTTATGTTGTTTTGCTAAGAGACAGACAGATATAGCAAAACATTAGTTCATTTTAACCAGTGAGGGCAGAAACCCAGAGAAACCATTTTCTTTGTACCCTTTATAGTATGCCACCTTTTCCCTTTCCCTTTCTTTCCAGGGCTATATTTTCAGTTCTAGACAACATGAAGATCGACATGGCCAATTTTGCAGTGCAAAGTATCCGTCCACACCTACTACAGCATTCTGTTGAGTATGAGAGAAAGAAATTTCAGGAGTTTCTTGATAAACAGCCAAGTAAGCAGCTTGACATTACAACGGGTTGATCTTGCCCTGTCGTATCGGCACTAATTGGATCAAACATCTCACCAGTAGCACATGCGTGGGTGGCATGTTAACACTAAGGCAGAGTCGTCTTTTTTTTTTTTTTTTTTTTTTTTTTTTTGTTGTTGTTTTCAGATGCTCTAGATTTTACCAGGAAGTGGCTTGAGGACTCTTCAAATGCACTGAGAAGTACAAGAGGGGAAAAGAGTGAGGGGGCAGGGGCAGGACCTCCCACCATTGACCCCCTGTCTGTACACAATCGTGCCTATTTGAACCTGCTCAGGTGGGACCATTCTGCTGCCCCCTTCCCTGAGGTGAGTTGTCATATGTGCAGGAATAAATTTGGAAATGTCTGTTTAATATTCAGAAGAAAATAAAAGGGAATCTTTTTAATAGAAATGACCTCATAACTCTAGCATTCCCAGCTCACTGTACACGCCCTTTCCATTTAATTATTTCTTCATTTCCTTCTGTCTGTTCGTTGTCATTCTTCCATCGTCTATGAAGACTCTGCTGATGGACCAAGTGCGATTCCAAGACATGCAGCTGGAGTTAGAGCAACTCACAACCGTGGCATCAGTGCTTTTGATCGTGTACAATAGCGCGGGGGAGGCCATCTCGGGTTTGCCAGGCCTCATGGATCGTCTGAAGAACACTGTCCGAGTCCTGTTAGTTGAGAGGCACACACCGTAAGACAGCTGCATATTAATGAAGACATGCAATCTGATATGGACATCTTGCCTTAATCAGGAATTTATTGTGTTGTGAGCATAGGTGATTTTCTGAACGGATCTAATAATGATGCCTTTGTTTTTTACAGCTCATTCAACACAGAAGAAGCCTTTGCAACCATAGGGGAGCGGATGTGTGTGGAGCTGCAGGAGTGTTTGTCAAAGCATGCCTTCTCTCCTTTCTCCAGTGACCGGCAAAGTGCTTTGAAGGGCCAGATCGCTGCAGTCAAATGCCCCGATAACCCCATTTTGAAGCTTATAGGTATGCATAAGAGTATTGATATTTTTGTTGGGGGTGGGTGGGTAGAGTTATGTTATGTAGATTAAAACAAACAAAAAAACATGCTATGTCATGCTTAACTTAATTTTAAATGCACATGTTTAAACCCAACTCCATCCACTGTCCATAGACTCTCGCATACAGACCTACCTGCTGGCTTTTCTGGAGTCCAGCCCCCACAGGAGTCCTGTAGTCGTGCCGGGAGGGCTTGCACCCATCAGTAAAGAGCTGGAGGAGATCGCTGTACGGCTTGCACGTCTGGTAAACTTCAACAAGCTGGTCTACTCTCCTTTCTACCAGGACCTTCTCCAGGACATCTTAATGGATGAAGTTGCGAAAGGTTAAGTGAGTCCCTCACTTGACAATAATGTCCCCCAAGCGTCCCTTAATGTTCCATTACTGTAGTTATGTAGATTTGCCAGTATGACAGAAAAACACAATTAAATGAAACCTTGCATTACCTACTCCAGATATTTAGTCTTGATGTATAACAAGCACTCACAACACTCACATGGACTGTTGAAAGTGAACATTGTGTGTTTTTTTTTTTTTTTTTGTATTTGATTTGTTTCATGAGTTTCAGATGGAGAGAGGGTATTAATGGTATTTACTGGTGCCTTGGCGTGCTTTGCTGTAGTTTGACTTCCATGTCATTGGCTTTCTATACCATGAGTGATACACAATAGCTGACTAAATGTTATCCTTCTGTGTGAAATGAACACTGTGGTGCCAATCAAGCTATTTTCTCACTGCTGGTTGGCACCCATAGTCTTCTTGTCACTGTTTTTGTACAGGGCTCTATAGTGTGACTCATTCACACGTTCACAACGGTCCCACATGCAATTTCAGTGGTGTGACTGAAAAACATCAATGTGCAACCAGCCATTCAAGAGTGTCAGGGAGGTGTGGGGGCCTGTGGCTGAGCTACATACACACAGTAGACCAATATTGTGGTCTAAGCCAATCAGACATAGTAAAGGGCAGTATGCCCCCCACCCCCACTGACTGGCCGTGATCCAGATACGTGTACGGGTGAAAATAGGTGTGCTGCAGTAAGACAGGTGAGTATAGGCCCACCAGATAAACAGAGAGGATGTAGCCATCAGAGGGCTGCCTTTCAATTGCAGGCAGCAGCAAACAGATCATCTGATGAGGTTGAAGTGATAATTAAGTTTCAGTTGCCAACGATATTGCAAAAAAAAAAAAAAACTACCCTTCACTAAGTTCAAGTCCAAAATAATTCTTAAGAAGAAATATGGTTTCAATGTAAACTATAAAGCAATAATGTTGTGATTTCGTCAATACAGATCAACCATTAAAAACGGCAAATTCCTAACATACAGGGCGTTCCTGATTGACAGACACACAGATATTGCCACAAAGTTGTGCATCATTGGCCGAGGAAGAATCTTGGACAATTGGACACATTTAGGTTGAGCAGGCCCATCCCTAAATCATGGTATATGACATTAACAATCCCACCGTGCACTTCTAATTGAATTCTAATACAATTAGAATTAAAAAAGAAGATTGCTTCAGAAATGTGTTTTCTATTGTGAATTAAAATAATTTAATGAGATTAATCATGTTTAATCCTAAAATCATTGCAAAACGCTTGTCTTTAAATCTCTTTAAATTGTACTTACATTCGTAAAGATGATGCTACAGCAGATGTCTCCAAAAATGTTGTCTGAGCTTGACCAAATTGGTGTGGCTGAGAGCTACCCTACTGTTTTGTATTTGCTGTACTGATGGGCCAAGAGATAATCCTTAATCTCTTGTACCATTCTACACACTTACAACACAGTACAAACACTTATCTGATGTTCTCTAAATCTAGTGGATCTTCATTTTTTCATTGATAGAGCCAAATCTCCTGCACTACTGACATCAATTAGCAGCGAGCAGTAAAACTGTAATCATTTTGTACCAGATAGGATAGGAAATCTGAATTTGATTTAATCAATATTTTCCCTTTTTTTTTGGATTGTGTGTTTTTACTTTTTTTTGCGGCTGTTACGAGATTTATTTACATTTCCTTTGACCCTATGGAGAGTTACTCCTAAGCAAGTGGAGAGAGATTGGTAGTTCCTGAGCTACCTGCTGTAGAGCCCTGTTCTAGTGAGAGTGGCAAGCTGGTTTAGGCCAAATGCCAAAGTGCAGGGGTTGGCCATCCAAGTAGCATGTGACGAAAACGCATACAGCCATTTGCAAGATGGAGGATTGAGCTATGAAATGTTCAGTTGAAGCCCCTTGAAACACTTCTAATTCTGATTTTCTTGGTTTTACACTTAAAATGTATATTTTATTTTTATTTTTATTCCATTCATATCAAAATTATCGCTGAATCTCAATTTAGTGAATCGCCTAAATAACTAACACTTTTTGGTGAGTTACTTGTGACTTGTCGAATTGTGTTTAACAATTTGGTCAACATGGTACTTTAAATCATTTAATAATCAAGTCAATAGTGCCTATAGACGATGATAAAAAATGTACTTGTAAAACTGGTATTGCTCAAATGCTCACCTTTTGTGATATGCAGAAGAAAAAACGTGAGGAGCACCAGCACAACCAGTACAGAAATGTAACGTTAGTTTAGAGTCCTGTTGTAACTTTATTTATGGTCAAATTGTGCTATATTGTTATTGAAAAGACATTTTGTTGCAAAGCAAATACATTCAAAGATCTGATTAATGTTGGACTGATTTGACACAAATCAATTCCTTGCACAACATATTTAATAAGTTGTATTTCTCTTTATCTGTAATCAACTGGAATGTAAAACTCTGATATGTGTGTTAAGTGGATAGTAAGCAGCAATTTTTGTTTACACTCTAAAAACAAATGTTTTACGTTGGTTTTATACTCATTTTAATTCTGGAATGAGCACTTGCTATTTATAGATTAACTTGAAATCATTGAACAAGCACTGTGTGCTGCTTTTATTTTACTAGTTTCTGAATATTGCCAACAGTTAGCATTTAAACTGAATTTTGCCACCACAGCATGGACGCATTATACAAATAAATGTCTGCAAAATTGCCTACGATTGTTGTTTTTCGGGGTTGTGGGATCTAGGTTCAGTATAATGTAGGCTACAGTTAAATGTGTGAACACTAGATGGCAACCTCAGAAATTTTCTCTACATTTTTGGTTGCGGTTCCATCTCCGTTCATCGACTCAGCGATTTATTTGTGCGTCTAATTTGCTCTATACAAAAAACGTTGTTCTTTCGCCCTTTGAGTTATTTATAAGCAAGAGACTCGATATTGTCCGTTTCTTTATGTAGTAATTCCTAAAGCCATCATCCAAACAGCCACAGAAATCATTTATTTGTACGACCATAGGTAGCGAATTTTGCCGAGTAAAACTGGCTACCCATGGCATTTTATTTAATTCACAATCCACAAGGGCCAATTCAATATTATGTATGCTGTTCTAATCACTCCTCTAAAATCCTACGAATAGGATTCTGAAAAAGATTAACACCTATTGCATTTTAAACATTTTAAAGCAACAGTTGGCTATTGCTTAACAGTTGCATGTTGCTTAGGCCTTACAAATATTTTCCAAAAATGGAACAATCAAATTTGTCCATAGAATTACATCTTAATAACTATATATTTGAAAAATATTGCCGTCACGGCGTTACATTGGAGCCTGTGGTAATAGTAAAGTTAGTTAGGCCCTATGCTTAAGTTTACGTGGGTGGAACCAAAGATTCTATCTTGGGTGGGAGCAGCAAAAGTTATTGGGTGGAACTAGTGGAACGTGCTAGCTGGCTATTATATATGTAGTGAGCAACCAAACTAGCGACGCTAATTGAACATTAACCAGGAAAGGGGTGGAAGACAGCGGGCAGAAGATTCTGTTTGGGTTGTTCGTCTTTTCAGAGTGTAGTTATGGGGCTTTCCCCCCACCACTAGGAACAGTAAGAACGTAGTTTAAAAGCAGTGGTATTTAACTAAGCCACGGGCTCGGTGATTACTCTACTAATGGCAAAAAATGCGAGTTAAACGAAGTTAAAAATGTGTGGGGTTAGGGATTTGTCGACGCCGATGTCTCCGCTGTTGTCCAGGAGGACAAGATGGCAGCAGGGCAGGCGTTCTGAGCATGGTGTGGGCAGAAATTAACTACATAACATGTTCGGAGAAGACTCAATTTCATATTACCATAACGGCCTGTGAAGGTACGTAATTTATAGCTTTAAGATGTTTAAAAAATACGATGCTATGAAACAGGGTTATAGTTGTATGCGTTTTCGTTAACCAGGACCACATTGTAAGTAATGGCTATACAGCTCACATTAGCTGTCTGGACGACAAACTACCTGTGAAGTTGTGTTGTCTAAAATTGCTATATTAATCAGAGGCAAACGGGACAAGTAGGCGATTGATGCTAGAAACGAAGACGCTGTGACCAGTTTGCCTATTTGTAGCACATATAACATTATTGCTACATATTTAGGCCTGTTATCCCAACGTTAGCTATTTGATGCGGGCATTGAGGCTACGCAGTCAAGTTAACGTTAGCTAGGAAAGGTTAGAAAGCTATCTAACGTTAGCTTAGCAAGCTTAATGGCTTTGGTTACCTAGTAGATTTGACATGTGACAAGAATGTCAAGGCTTGTGTTTTTGGATGTTATGTAATTGTTGGTTAAGCATTTCATTATTTTCTATATCACTGATATATGTAATGTGCTATCTGTCGACGTAATACATTTTATTTGGTTTGTCAACTACTTATCAACTCTACTATCCCCATCAAGGAATGGGATAGCTAAGGTGCCTAGCTAGTTGGTCTTAGTGGTAGATCATTACCAATGCTTTTAGGGAAATCGCCTATTCCACAGTTAAATGTAACAAGTGATAATCTTGTGTAAAGCGCATTAATGTCATAAAACTTGTCATTTTTCTTTTCCGAAGTACTTGTTTTGCTATGTCTTTCAAAATAAACTCTCAAATGTGAACTCACTGACATCGCAACAGTTCCACTTCACAAAGCAAATTTGTAACGTTTAGCTCTGCCTCAGCTGACCATTTCAATGTCTGCCTTCAAATCGGCTAATAAACATACTTCCTGGTAATGCATTGGTTCGCTGCAACATGGACAAGTCAACAGTCCCAGTTTGCTCGATAGCTTTCGCAAACAAGCAGTAACCCAACAACACTAACGTTAGGCCCCGACGGTCTAGTGTTATGCAATGTGCCAAAACGCTAACCTTATCTATTTAGGTTTCATCTAAATAGATCGATAGATAGATACTTTATTGATCCACAAGGGGAAATTCAAGATTACCAGGATGTTGTTCAAGTTAGCTTTAACAACTGCTTTTGGTTGCTGATTTGATTATTTTATAAAAATTACATTATGGGCATTGAAACTATGTAAACAATTTTGACGCTTTAAGTAGTGTTCTGTAAGGTTATTGTTTTTTTTTCCAGACGCCTCTCTGATGACCTAGAATGTCTGTTTTAACTACGGATACGTGTATTTATATCTATCCGGCTTAATGTGTACATGGTCTTAGAATGCCTTAGGATGTCAGTGATGGAAAACGAATGCCACTGCTCGTTTTTGGGATCCCAGCTTTGAAAACTGTTTATACTATTCATAAATCGTTTATACAGACCCATTTCAGTGCAAGAAAGGGGGTGTGAAAGACAGAAAGATATGAATGTTGTTTTATTCAGTTTTGACATTTGGATTGACATTTTTGTACTTTGTTGTGCCTCATCCACTGTCACGGGTACAGCATGTTCTACTCTGAACTGACTGTACGAAAGTTCCCTGTGGTAGGTTGCAGAATTGTACTCTGTATACCTGTTGAGGTTGTTGAGCAGATTATTGAAAAGTGTGTTGAGTGCAAAACATAATTATTAACCAACTTGTAAAGAGCTCAAAATTAGCATTAGTAAAAGTGTTTGTAAAATACACATTATAAATTCACAAATTCAGTTTGTAAATTGTCACTTGATAAAGTTATATTGACACCTTCTTATATCTTAACACTGAATATTGTTTATTTCCCCCATTTTAATCTTATTTTAATCTTTTTTTTTTTTTTTTGCCTTCCTAGGTATGGCCTCACAGGTTTTGGCACTCCCACCACACATTTATCAAACCCAGACAAGTGCCTTTTGCAATGTGAGGAAACTCAGAGTTGTGTTCGGTCGCTGTGCGTACTACAAGAGCATCCCACAAACATATGCGGTAGGCGTTAATCTAGAAGTTGCATTCTTGTCTAATATTCTCCATCCTTCAAAGACTCGAAAACCACCCACAGCTGGGCCATACTCATTGCAGGAGGCAGCGCCAAGCGAGTACCTGTTAACAGCCCTTGACCCCCTTGAAAGAGTTGTTTGCTCTCAGGAGGTGGCCCTAGAGAGCAAACAGGGCAGGCCAGGAGGTGCCTGCCGAGTGACAGTATCAGGGTCAGGCATAGGCGACAGTGGCTGCAACAGCTGCAGCAGTGCTGGAGGGGGAGCGTCACCGGTCCAAGGTGAGGAGGAGGAGAAGGACGACGACGAAGAAGGTGGTAACACCAGCAGCAGCAGTAAAGAAGGCTTGGATACGGTTGACAGACCCGTGAGATGTGGGCTTAAGCATAAAGGTGGGGCTTTCGAGAACAGTACAAGCGCCATGCAGATAGTTGAGGACTGTTCCGCTCTGCCTGCCATGTTGCAAACTAATGTAGGGAATGGAGCAGGAGCCCCTGCCCCAGCTGCAGCTGCAGCTGCAGCAGTCCCCCTGAAGGATTCTGGGACTGGGAGTGGGGCTGTAACTGGAACAGTCGAGGGAGACTACCAGCTGGTTCAGCACGAGGTCCTCTGCTCCATGAAAAACACCTACGAAGTGCTGGAGTTCTTGGGCCGTGGGACGTTCGGCCAGGTGGTCAAATGCTGGAAACGCGGAACCAGCGAGATCGTGGCCATCAAGATCCTCAAGAACCACCCGTCCTATGCGCGGCAGGGCCAGATCGAGGTGGGCATCTTGGCTCGTTTGAGTCGGGAGAACGCGGAGGAGCACAATCTGGTGCGGGCCTTCGAGTGCTTCCAGCACCACAGCCACACCTGCCTGGTGTTTGAGATGCTGGAGCAGAACCTCTATGACTTCCTGAAGCAAAACAAGTTCAGCCCACTGCCGCTCAAGGTGATCCGACCTATGCTGCAGCAGGTGGCCACGGCACTGAAGAAGCTCAAGAGCCTGGGTCTCATACACGCTGACCTGAAGCCTGAGAACATCATGTTGGTGGACCCAGTGCGTCAGCCGTACAAGGTCAAAGTCATAGACTTTGGGTCGGCCAGTCATGTGTCTAAAGCAGTCTGCTCCACGTATTTGCAGTCACGGTATTACAGGTGAGAGTTTTTTTTTTTTTTCTTTTTTATGTGCATGGTTGCTTGACTGTTTTCCTGACTGCTGTGTTTCACTTGAAGTATTTGAGAGCAAAGATTTAGGTTTGCAAAAAACAAACCACTTAGTGTCAACTAATTAACTCTGCTGTGCTGTTAGATGTGATGGAATGTGCTAGAAGCATGCCCCAGTCCTGGGTAGTGAAGCAAGCTACCAAAACATGCGGCCTTTAATCATATTTCGGCAAGTGTCTTCTCACAGTTGCAGTGGTTTTAGTGAAGAGGCTACACCCAAAATCTTTCTGTTGCACAACAACAAGGAGCAGTAGACATGTTTATCTCAACAGGATGGCTTTATTGGCGTTGGTATGCAAAAGGACTAAGCCAGCCTTGGCACAGTGTAAAGTTCATGTGGAAAGCATAATGGTGACCCTTCTCCCTATTCCAAGGCACATTGGCCCTGACACACAGCCATGTTCGTTCTGCCCCCAGGGCTCTGACAAGAGTTCTGACCTCAGTTTAGCTGTGGAACTGTGTCCAAGTAGTGTCTCGTTATGCCTTCCCAGCTTGGCAGCAATTGTATGTGTTCTGTATACTTGAAGAATTAGTGTTTGAGTTGAGCAATTTGTAGATTAAATTGTGCCTAAGCGTGAGGTGATGAAGGCCAGGAAGAATGGCACAGGGCAGACATCATATTTCTGTTTCTTTTACGTCTTCATCTGTTCTCTAATCAGTTATTTTGCAATCAGGCAAATGAGCTGAAGCATACAGAAACAATTCAAATTCCATCCACTTTTTTTGCCATTTTTTGCCATTAGCGACTCCTTGGGAACCTTTGAATTGTCATCATTGAAAAAAATTCTAGTGTTGGTGTAGGCTTTTCTTATGTGGCAGTGTGGGGTGCTCAATCACATTATAATTTGCAATGACAACATGTATATTTATAAACTGCACATAACATATTGCCATCATAATGAATTTGAATAAGAGGCAAATTATTCTAGTGGTTTGCAAAACATTTTAAGAACTGGTGAATGGTTTTCAGAGTGTTTCTTTTAAGATAAAGTGCTTCTGGACAACTGTTCCAGTCTTGCACTGTCTAACCTACTGAGGCACAGCAAAACGCATAAACACCACATCCTTTCCTCGTCGCCACAGTCTTTGCTAATGTCTGTTTCGTCTCAGCCCAAGAGGACATTATGCAATACTGCAGCAATGTATACAGTAAGGTGTTGTGTGAGTGTGCTCACTGACATGAATGTGATGGAGTAACCAGGGGGAAGCAGATAAGAGGAACAGAATCGGTCGAAAGGTTGTTATGGGATAAAACAGACCACTTCAAAAATAATTTTTTAATTTATTAATTGGCGGTGGGGGGCATCTTCAGGGATTGCATTTAAACGTGTCCAACAATAGTGAGGGAATTTTTTTTTTCCTGCTACCCTCAACATATTGTCTCAGCTTAACACTGTATTTCAGTGCTCTTTACATTTCTGTGTCCTTGCCCGGAGGTCAACATTCTGTCCCAAGTGATAACGATGAGTAGGGGGTTAAAGGTTGAAGGGTTTGCTGTAAGGCAGCCTTCTGCTCCATAGCCCCCAGACTTCTCAGCGTGAAGGCAAGCACAGAGGGCTGTAGACCAAACACAGCGTAATTGCAGCCAGACAGAGTCTGACTAGGACCCCCACACATACACACGTCTTTAACTGCAGACACAGACTCCAACTCCATAAGCCACAGATGGCATAGTTATCCTCCTTGTTTTATTGTTTGGTAAATGGTCTCCTTGAAGCTGTCAGAGCCTGAAGCCTTTGCTATGGACACTAACCTGTTAGCTCCTGTTGCTTGCACACTTGTCTTAGATACAGTAGAGGGATATTAGATCTACCACGTTCCTCCTGAGAGAGTTGTATCAATTTTGCCTGTTTGAAAAGTAGGCCACCTAAGCCTACATCTTTTTCCTGACAAGATGCCTTGAAAGATCAAATTGTGCGCTGTTGTGCATTTCAAAGTAAATGTGTGTGTTTTTTTTTTTGTCTGCCAATGTATCTTTTTCACTGACTTAACACTGTTCTCACAATGTACTTATTAAATGAGATGCACAAAATGTAATAAATGTAACATTTCTAATGTAATTTAAACATTTAAGAATTTATTTTTATATTATTTTAGAATAATAGGCCTAATTGGGCTCAAAAAAAGGAAATATGAGCTGGGCTATTGTTTGTATCTCAGTTCAGTGGTTTGACTTTTCAGGAAACAATGTTTGGTGGCTTGGTGGTCTTTGGTTAAGGACTCGGACCCACATTCCCTTTCCAATGGCTAGAATGACAAGGGTGTAGGGCTGAATAATTCATATGCAAGATCAGATGGATGTAGGTCAGCTTTCCTGAAACCAAAGGGGAGTAGTTAGTGTTTCAGTTCACCCCAGGTGTATGTTAAGATGGCGTGCGTCATGTCTTTCGTTATAGAGGCCACTAACCCAGGGGGTCAGGATTTGGCTGGTTAGCTTCAGCCAATTAGCATGCCACTTCCTCGTCGCCATTTTCCATGAATTGCATCGAATCTGGTACCATTTTGCTGATTGGTGGGTTTTCTCTTGCGTGAGTTTAGTGTTTGGCATGAGCTCCATCGCATGTGCATGTTGATAATAATTTATTCATAGTAGATGCCTATCAAGAGGTCCCATAAAGTCGAGCTGAAGTAGTGTCACTGGGGCACTCAATATAGAAATTTTGGAGACAGTTCACATTCCGCATGAACACTATTCTTATTTGTATTCATTCATCTCCCAAAACCTTTTGAGAATAAACTTGTCTGTAACTGCCTTCTATGTTGCCCATGACTGTGTATTATTTTTCCGTGTTTTGAATATCATTGTCAATGTCTGGGTATGTAATTGATGTGTATTTGGGTATTGGTTACAGCAGTGTTCTCTCACGGATTATTACCACACCAGAACTGTAAAAGAACGCTATGTGTCAGTTATGTAACCTGCCACTCCCATTTAGCCGCAGCCTAGATGACGAGGCCTGCGCCTGAGCTGCCTGAATGGGCGCTCTTGTGTGTGTGTGTGTGTGTGTGCGCGCTTAGCAATGCTGCTGCTGCTGCAGAGCACAGAAGCAGCCCTCTGACCACAGGCATGCTTTGGCCGATACTCATGAAGGCGCACTTGACGTTGGCCAGCACATGATCTCTCTGACCCCCACGCTGCTGATCTGGGCCGTCCGCGGAAGAGCAGTCAAGTGTGGCGAGTGCTGTGCTGTAGTAGTCTCTGTGAGATGGCTCTGCACACCATGGCCCATAGGCTAGCTGTGCAATGCGTTTGGGTAAAAAAAAAAGCAAAAAAAACTAGGGCTGTGCGATTTAGCCAAAAATCTAAATTGTGATATTTTTCAATCAATATTGTGTTTGCGATTTTATTGCGTTTTTTCACAGTAATAACCGCAAGCCCCAGATACGTACCATTTAATATGCATATTTGAACACAAGGTCTAATTAAAAATAGAAATTACAATTTTCATTAATCAGCATATTTTTATTCAAGAGAATATCTTGCTAACAAACAAGTCTATGTAGTTACAAAACGAAAAAAATTGTGCGCCTCTGCGATTTAGAAATTGCGATTATATTGCAAATGCGATTAATTGTCCAGCCCTACAAAAAACGTCCGCACAACTTCCTACAGTGATGAATGCAAAGACAGGAGATCTCGGCGTGTGGACTGTAAGCTCACGCTATTTCTGCAAGGCATTGACTGAAGTAGAGAAGTATCAAGAACTGCTGTAGTTTATTGCTTCGTAAAAAGATGATTTGCATCAGAGCATCACTTCCTCATCTTGCTCTGTACGCAGAGGTGAATATATTGCTACAGCATACACATACAACATGTAGCTGCTCTGATAGTTTTACCCTACTTAACAAACATTTGATGTCACCAAGCATAAAGATGGTTGATTTGATGTTTTGAATTTTGTAGGAAGAAGATTGGTCTGCACACTGCACATTAGCTCCAAGAAATACTTTATTAATTTAAAACATGCAACGTTTCGATCCTGTTGGATCTTCGTCAGGCATATATGGGTAGTAAGTAATGGGGGCCTATATCACATGACCGACCTACTACACCCGCCCAGGCAGAACACCCAAAGGGTGTCAATCAGCAAGACTGACAGGCACCTTGTCCTGTGTGCCAGAAGTGCGCACGACAAGAACCAAAACATTTACATGGTGAATAAAATTGTTACACATAAAGGATAAATATCTATGTCTCCTTCTTAGTAAACAGATGTGGAAGGTTAGATCAAAATACATGTTCATACCCTTAGGTGGTAGTGTTCAGTGTGTGTGTATATGTGTATATATATATATATATATATATATATATATAT
>JAGFZM010000820.1:107506-127664 GCA_017657215.1 Limnothrissa miodon | reverse complement strand
CTTGTTCAATCCCTATATATTTAAGGGTTGCAAGATTGTGTTGCATTGCATTAAAATGTACAGCCACTTGGTTTTTCTCATCTTTAAGCCTAATGTTGCTTCTATGTTCAGTAATGCGTGTTTTCAAGCATTGTGTTGTCTTTCCAATGTAAGCTAGACCACAGGGACATTTGATCATATAAATAACATTTTTTGTATTACATGTTATGACTCCCTTGATTTTGTAGGGTTTTCTCGTGTGCGGATGGTTAAAAGTCTTACATTTATGGGTAAAATTACATTGCGCGCAATGTCCGCACCTGTAATTCCCATCTGGAATTGGAAGAAGTCTTTGTGGTGCGCTTTCATGTGGTCGATCCACTCTGACAACAAGGTTCCGTATATTGGGTGAGCGCCTGTAAACGAACCGTGGGGGCTTTCTGAAGGAGACATCTGTCAGTGTCGAATCTGAGCTGAGGATGGGCCAGTGTTTTCTCACTATGGCTTCAAATTCTCGAAATTCTCTGTTTTGAATTTTGACCATTTTAACCTACTACTAGAGACCGTCATGTCGTATTTTTGAGGTCAAAGGGGCAAGCAAACTCATATGCCCATATATTGCCCTCTCTCCCATTATATCTTAAAATTATATAGTGGTTAACTGGCCATAGTTGTAGTCTAGCCGTAGGAAAGCATGTTTCTAATGCCGTGTGTGGGTTTGTGTGGGTTTTTTTTAATTTTTTTTTTTTAAACATATATTTAAAGGTCGCACACAAAAAAATCCTTAATTACGTGTTTAAGAATTGTATTTTCATGTCTGGATTCTGTAATTTCACCCACATTCCGTTGTGTGGAAATCTTATGGCACCATATGTATGTCTACATAGGTCAGTCTGCATCTATCCTGCCATAATAGGCTGGCAGAAAAAAAAAAACAGTATTTGCCCGCTAGACGTGACCTGAAAAGTGATATCGACAGAAGTTTGTATTGAAATGATTTAATAAAAGCGTTGTTATTATACAAAAGAAACTATGGCTCGGGTTTTTGAAAATGGCCTATATAGCCTAAAAAGCCATGGGAAGCTATAAGGGTATTTCATTGAGTGAAACTTGCTGCCAGCAAATATGATGGGATGAGATAACAACCAATGAAAGATGTGGGCCATAGGAGATGGATCCAGACGCTTTCAGTGGTGTGAAACAAACTGCATACATCTTAAATTTGATTTGTGTTTTGAGTGATATGCCTGGGTTGCACTTTGTTTTGGTGACATACAGTAAATCATAAGTGATCTTTCCCCTTGTGTCAAACATGCATATTTACCCTTGTTTATGTTTCCCTTTTTTTTGGGCTGCTTCTTGCTTTTCTCTGAAAAGAGAAGGACAAGTTCTCACTTGTCTCATGTAGGCCTAGGCTAGTAGGCAAGTTAACACTACAGCACAAGCTTCAATCATCTCAGCAAACTGAGATGAATGGCACAAAACTAGGATAAGGTATTAAGCCGGGATATCTTGGTTATACTGCTAAATGATTGGTTGATGAATGGTTATCATGGGTAAATTGAGCCAGGATAACCAAGATATCCCGGCTTAATCCCTTTTCCTAGTTTTGTGCAATAGGCCCCAGGCTCCTTCCTGAAATCAACACCACAGTGGTTTTTGTTTTTTCTCTGCAAAAATACCAAGTTCTCGCATCAGACTTCCTTGCTGAGCATGTAGGGGCTTAAAGGCCCACTATGCAACATTTTTCATTTAATTAATCCGTTTCATACTGTTTAGGATGCTAAAATTACTCATTACACGGCGAACGAACGGTGTAGAATGCGCCACCGTGGCCAATAGTGGTAGATACAGCACTTGCAATGTTCAGCAGCGCAGACCGCCTCCAATAGAATGCAGTGCAATACAATGCAATACAGCGGGCTTTAGAGGGAGCTTGTGAGGGAGAAAAACAGAATGTTGCTTAGTGCCGGTTTAACACAACCTTAGTACAGCCTGTTTCTTTCTTTAAAACAGATGAGGCCCTAACAAGGCTCCCCCTGAAAGGGCTCCAGGCTTCAGCTGACCTGGGAGCAGTCTCCAGACGGACAGACAGACAGGGCAGACCTAATTGGCTGGATTCCTGCAGTAATGATGGGGCTGCGGGGTCTGCTGTTTTGACGGCAGACTCGAGCCAAGTGTGTTTGCTCTTTTGGGCTAGCGCCTGCCTTATCGCAGGCCACTGCAACATGCTCACTGCAAGCCCTTTGCACCAGCAGCAGCAGTAGACCACTAACACCTGATTGCTCTTTATTTTGATGAAGCGTCAGCTGCCACTTTTCCGATCACACCACCACACATAGCCTACCTTGTGAAAGTCTGTTACGTCGTCACCTGAGCAATATATCTTGGGTTTTTTTTTCTATTTCTTTCTGAAAAAGGTGAGAGTCTGGTTGAAAGTGAGGGTTTCTGTCAGGTATGAGAATGAAAAGTTACAGGTAACTAGTATCAGACAGGCACAGTGTATTTTTTTGAAGACGCTAAGCTGGTTGTCTGACTTCAGCTTGCAGATTCTCATGTGGGTTGTTGTCTATCTATTTTTGACGCTCTGCACCAGTTCACTGCATCTATATACAAAAGCTGAGGGTTTGTTCTTGTTCTCAATTATTAAATTCTTAAAAACCGTTATGGATGAGCTTTTCAATTGTGTACTTGAAATGAAACATTAATATCAAAGTGTATGGCCTGGCTGCATTTACATTACAAGAATGGTCTAGTACCCTTTGCACTTAGTAATGTTACCTTTTTGGCTTGTGCAGTTCCAAATACCTGATGAAGTGGGCTGCCGTGTGAAACATGACCGGATCCAGGCCTGTTACCTCACTTTACTGTGATCAAATTGAAGGGATTTGCATGAGCAGTCCCAGCGCTTGCCTTACCATTACACCACGATGTTACTGGGACTGGACTCAACATGCGGAAGCTGACATTGCTTAAGATGCATGGTTCATTCAGATGAATTGAGCCACTGTGCCCGAGTCCATTCTGTGTCTGTGTGTGTTTGTGGGTGTGTCAAGTCAAGTCAGTTTTATTTGTCAATTTCTTCACATGTACTTGACATGCAAAGGAATCGAAATTGCGTTTCACACTTGTCCCATGCGTAGACGTTGACGACAAAGTGCAGATGCACAACAAAAAAAACAATTCTAAACAATAAGGTAATGTTAAGTAAAAAAAAGTGCAAGTGGGCTTAAGGCATTATACGATTTATACGTGTGTGTGTGTGTGTGTGTAATGTTTGTTCTGTTCAGCAGTCCCCCCTTGCCCCTTGGAGCTGTTAAGTCACTGAGTTGTATGGATCCAAAACCCTGGTGTTTGTTTGGTGTTTGCAGTTAGAAGAAGCAGTTACCTGGCCCTCTTCAGCCCTGAGGTTGATGCCACTGCACAAGAAATGGGAATGGATGGTGGTTAAAAGAGGGTCAAATAAACCATTCCAAATAGAAGAGATGGTCAGGTGGTTACTTTGACATTAATTTAATCCAGCACGGTCCCCAAATTAACTTGGGTGATTCTCTTCTGACCCATTCTTTAGCTATCCAAGGTTCTGCAAGGCTAGACACATTTTTAATTCCATTTTCTAATATTTTTTCTTGACCTATAACCTTCCCCCACATTCTCATGATACTCCCATAGTTGAGGTTTTACAGCTTGGTGTCTTGCTTTTTTCGAGTTTCTTTTTTTGAACTGCCTTCGAAAAGTCTTTGGTATGGTCTCAAGTTCTGCTGCAAAGTGCTGGAGCACCTGTGCCGTGGGCAAGCCATTGTGTGGGTGGCTTCTAGAATGCCTGTCCACTCCAGGCAGGGGTCAGCAGTGAGCGATATGCCCTTGATCCCATCGGACATTCTGCCTTGGGGCAGAGACTGTGCTGGCCATCAAAAAAGGTTATGTTATCCTGCCATCTCAGGTTCCTTCCCAGTCTCCGTCTCAGTCTGTGTCTCTTGAATGAATGAAAAAGAGAAATGGTGCTTGCCTGTATTGTGCCCTTTTGTTTAAAGCTTTTTTTTTAAGTGATTCCCCATTGTGTCTGATTACTAGACTGGGAATAAAAACTGCCTCTAGCACAGGCTATGCATCAAGTTGTGTGTTTCAAGATTTCATTTTTGCTAGTTACAAACTTTAGCTTCGTTTGTGCTAATCTGTAAGACTCATTTGCATTAATTGGGAATTGTGTTCTGTCATAGAGCTGGTTTGGCCTGTGAAACAGACACCCCTTGGCAAACATTACTAGCATCACATGCTAATCCATTAGACTGACACATTACTATTGAAGCAGAACTGGATACACATGCTTTTGCAAAATAATTAAATGACATGAGCCACAAACTCATTTGCCTACTGTTTCTAGCCCCAGAAAGAATCAGCTGCAGAATATGTTATGCATTTAGTCCCGTCTCCCCCCCCTTCTCTCTTTTGGTGCCAGTGTGACGCAGGTGAAGTTGATAAACGTTAGATAAGAATGCGCTGCTGTTCAGGTTGGATGTTTTTGCTCATGTAAGCAAGCTTTTTGACTACTTGAGAAAAGGCATGGCTCTCCTCTCTTTTCCTCTTTTGTTCCAAACTCTACACCCAAGCTCTGGTGTGCTTAGTCTGTGACATTTCTCCAATGAAACCTTGATGTAGGCTTGGGCCTGTAATTGGGTGGAGTTGTCCCCTCTGCTCCTGTTTGTTTTTCAGCCCCTGGCCCTCTGCTGGCTGGTCGGAGTGGCTTTTGGGGAGGGAGGGTGGGCTGGGGAGTGGGGCTGGGATTGTTGCAAAGAGCTTAGTGTCCTAATCCCACCTCCCCCCTGACACAGATTCCTCTTGGACAGGCCCTTGGTCTTTTGTGCTGTAGGGGGACACGCACTCTATTCCAACTTGGAACAGCTGTGGCTAAAGCGTCTGCTTTAGCTCCTTCACTACAAGGGTAGTCTCGGGCAACCCCCAAACACACCCCAAAATGTCCCTCATAACCTCATGTATACCCTTCCTGTGTACCTCCAGCAGCCCAGAGTGGGGAGGAGCTGTAGCTGCCCCTCCACAACCCCAACCCTCAACTCTGCACACTCCTCCTGACTGCTATCAGGAAACGGTTGATGAGCAGGCCACAGGGGGCCTGGCCCGCCTTGGAGCTACGCGGGGGCTGAGAGTTTTCTAGCTCTCCTTCTTGCTCTCTCTATCCCGCCCTGTCCCTCTGTCTGACCACATTCCATGGAGTTTCAGATTTCCTGCCCATTTCACTCAACATTCCAGGTTTTCCCCTGTCTAAAAAAACAAAGGAGAATGTGAACTGACTGAACTTATGGCCCATCCTCTGTTTGAGAAAGTTCGTATTTCGTAACTTTTTCAGCTGCTGGTTTTGCAGCAGAGGCTGGCTACGTTTAGACGTATCCCTCACATCTGTGAGGATTGGAAACAAACTCACGTGATTAACAAGATATGGTCTCTAGGCAACCTCGGAGACTCATTGAAATTGAAAGATTGAAGAATTTGTGACAAAATTTGTGAGAATTGAAATGGAAGAATTTGTGACAAAAGCAGGCAGAAACAGTGTTTGTCTTGTAAGTGGGCGATCGCTTTTATTTCGTGAACGCGGAAATGCCCGAATTCCATTCGATTCCGTGTTTATCAGCAAATTCAGTTTTTATGACTAGATTCCGTCCGCGTTTACCGCATCGCGGAAATCATAGGGCCCTATGCTATTGCTGCTGTAGCTCTCTTTCTCCTGGCTGTTTGTCCAGGCCGATATGCATCCTGAGTGACTATCTGCATGTTGTCCTGCTGTTTCCAGCTTGTGCGGTTGCCTTTGGCTAAGCCTTGCTGTCAGCAGGATTCCACCGCTTTATCTAATGCACAAGAGCCTCTTAAGAAGCAGCTATGTGTCTGCCTGATTTCTCTTAAGAGGTTGCAGACTGTGCCTCTGTTTGCTACCCTCTTCAAAGAGTGTGACGGCTAAAAAAAAAAAGGCATTAGAGTACTGCATTCCTTCTGGGTACCCATTGGCTGGAATGGGGTGTCCCTTGCGCCATCCTGTTTTGTGAACAATTATTTACCTATTTAACTGATCTGTATGCGTGCTGAACAAAATGGGAACAAAATTGTTTAGTTGTGGATCAATTGCGCAGTGTGTCTAGTTGCTGAAGGAGAGAGAAGACATAGGAGAAAGCACAAGCATCTTGGGTAACGCGACAAAACCAATGAAATGCAAGTTGTATCCAATGTCGTTTTGTGCGCATATTCAGTTTGCCCTTTCAGCTTCGTAGTCTATGACTCAGAATTGGTGTTAAGCAATTAATTCAGCCTATTTTGCGCATTGATCTGTATCTTTGCTCCAAAAAAAAAGTACTGATGTCAGTCATGATAATGACGGGTAGATTATTGGCTAATCGGAAGCTAGGCAAATAACCTGTCCAGGCTATAACTCCGAATAGAAGACAGTTTGTGTTTCTACCTATGGAATCTGCGCTGCGCAGTTTTTTCACGTCATCAGAAGTTTCTACAATTTTTTTTTTTTGTGATTTAGGTCTTTCGGTGGTCGAATTTTCGGTGCACTTCTAGATGAAGGGGAGAGACATTTTCACTGCATTTCCACGGTCCGAACTGTGGCATCTTAGAATAACCTAAATATTATGTTTAGCCTCTTTAAATATTTGACATACTTTTCCTGTCCCTGTTTCTTAATTTTTTTTTTGTTCGCTGTGTCTGTCCAGGGCTCCAGAGATTATCCTCGGACTGCCCTTCTGCGAGGCCATAGACATGTGGTCTCTGGGCTGTGTGATGGCTGAGCTGTTTCTGGGCTGGCCGCTCTACCCTGGAGCCCTGGAGTATGACCAGGTAAGAAGGCTTCACTGGCAAACCTCATACAGCATTAAAAACAAATAAGCCATTTTAACCTGATTTTGTTCATGCCTGGTTATGTATATTGTCTTCAGTGCTAATGATAACCACAACCGCAAGGTTTTTTTGGTGTACTTTGTTGGTGGCAGCAGACACTTTTACGCAAAGCAACATAAAATAAAATAAAAAATACTCATGTCATGCTTCTTTTTGTCATGAGTTGTACCTTTACTGATGCCCATTGAATTGAATGTACAGTCAATTATACTATTATTTATTAAAACTAGTGCTGTTAATCGATTAAAATTTTTAGTCAGATTAATCACTGGGTTGCTGTGGATTAATTTCGATTAATCACAATTTAATGTCCTTCATTTTTAATCTATATTAATCACATTTAATATACACTTAGCATGTTTATTGAACATCCTGAAGATTGATGTAAAAAAAAACTCGCTCCAAGCATATCCACAATAATGTGGCCCGTTACTCCTCTTTCAGGCAATTACTAAGACACACTAGCTTTGCTTTTTCATTGTTTACATTGCAACTGAGAACAGTCTTTTACATGGAACAGTTGTTGCAGGAGTGGCAGAATATTTGCAAGCGATCAGTGCAGAGGCTCCATGAGTGTTTTTTTTTTTTTTTGGTTGCAAGCTGGGCGCTGTGTTAGCCAGAGTGCTAACAGCATTACAGACTAATGTATGCTTCGTGTTAATGTGATATTTTAAGTGTTTTGGTGAAAAGAAAATTCCTTTCTAACCCTAGTTGCTATTGAATTAATATAGACATTGCAGAGATTTTGAGTCATTCTGCACTGCAGTGTTGGGAAGGTTACTTTTAAAAATGTATTCCACTACAGATTACAGAATACACGCCACAAAACGTTAACAAAACTTAATATGATTAACGTATTCTAAATACTTTGGGTTACTTAATATATTCACTGTTTCTCAAAGTCGAGGAAGCATCCTTAACGGCTGCTTTTTTGAGGATTCCACGCCAAGTACTGTTCCAATGTCAAGGATACTTCAAATTTCTCAAGTACTGTGTCTTTCTTTTGTTGATTTTTTGAGAATGCACTGATTGATCCTCGGCATTGTTAAAATACCCAAAATCCTCCACTTTTCTTAACGAGTGGGCTAGATTTAAACCAAAGATTCTAGAGCGCTGGGCTTTAGAATCTTTGATTTAAGCACACTTGCGAGCCTGTTCCATTTCACCCGATTTGAATGCTACAAAGGTATGACGCCTCATCTCCATAGTGTACGGCTTCTAAGGCCAGTGTTCTAGCGAGGAAGCGTTCTTGACTTTGAGAAACAGTGATTGTCAGCCTTTTTACAACTACGTGAATGTAGCGATCACATCCTGTTGCAAATTGTTGTTTGTTTTTCTCTACCAATTGGCTGTTCAGTCCAAATCTACCCGCTATGGACCTAATGAGTGTAATATCTGTATGAAATCCGGCTGTGCTTGCTTATATTTAATTTTTCATTCAATTGTGATAACACTAGTTAACACGCCTGCATGTATTTTTCTCTGATGTCAACTTGTGATAATTGAGACTCTGACTATATGTTGATTTATGGACGTCACGTGCATAGGCGTCATTTTAACTGGGGACGCTGGGGATAAGTCCCCAGCACTATTTATGATGAACAGTTTTGTCCCCGCCACATTTAACAATGTTTATGAATTTGTCATTAATGAGGTAAAACAAATGGTTCAAATGGTTACATTTAAAGCGAAAATCCCCATTAATAATCCACCGGAGCCGCAGAAACAACAGCTGTGTTCCTTTACTTGCAACAATGTAGCCTTACCATGTTTAACGAATTTTGAGAGTTGCGTTCTATGTCTATGGTTTGGAGCATCATGTGACAGACTCACAACACCGGCCTCTCCACAAGGAATGGAAACTTAAGGGCCTGCACACGGCTGTGGCTGTGACAGTAGAGGAAAAAGTGATCAGATAATTCAGCCCATTAATAAAAAATTACTTTATGTAGGCTAACATTAATCATTTTTCATATCGTCATTTCACTTGTGAGAGTGTGGAGACCAGCTTTTGATAGCAATAGCTATGGAAATATAGTATATGGCATAATGTAGGCTATACATGTGCATTTTAAATCACATATAGGCTTACTGTATAAAAGTGTACCAGTTAACCAAAAAGAGTTGAAGACCGAAATCTGGAGACGACAAATAATTTCTAGTCAAAGCAGACTGCATAGCTGGCATGTTGCAACTGCTTGGCAAGGTGTAGGGCTATAGTTAGGCTAACTGTAACGGCAAGGTAATATCAAACAAGATATTACATGCTAATTTTTAGTTCGTCTTATGTGTAGGACTGCAGCACATTTTTGCTTGCTGAAAAATGATCAGTTATTAGGATGAATTATCAGTTTTTTTTTCTCTTAGACATAATGCAGTACGGTCTTAGCCTCAGAAAATAGCATAGGCTACGCTTTAGCTGTCTGTAAAAGCACTTCCGACACTTGTGAAAATGGATGACTAATGAACATCATAACCTGGATGTGGAGGGCGGTAAGGTAAGAAGTTTGGTTTACTTAAAATTAGTGTCCGTTTACTTATGTGTACTGGTATTTGTTTACATGATGGTTTACTGTGCTGGCTTTACAGGCTAAATACGATTGATCTGGTTGTTCCAAATTAGTTATGCATAAACAGTTGTATCGTGTTGGTATTATGTGGATAGTGGTCTGGTTGAGATGGATGTAGCCTCCTTAAATAACCTTGCATAAGGTGGGATTCTCCTAACTCTTTGCACTTGCTGCCAATCTGTGACTGTGATGTTAGCAAGTGAACCTAGTTTTGATGATGGTGTATATTTGCCAGATCCCGGTGGAATTCCCGTTTACTTTCTCTTCTGGGCATTTATGCATCAAGACATGATACAGCGAGATAGTCTGCTACTAGCCTCAGATTGCTCTTCTACAAAAGGTTGATGCTCAGTATGCCACCTTGTTTGTTTTCATATCCCCTCTACAGCCACGGCAGTGTTTGTCTGGTAGCCTAAACTTTTTTTCCCATGCTCGCTCTCTGTTATGAAGTTTGCCCAGCGATGTCATGTTTTAAAAATTCCAAATAAATTTTAAGTTCGGAAACCCATTGAATTTCTGTCTTCTTAACATAGCCATAGTCATAGCCCGATTGTGGTTTCAACGCTCTTTGTAAAAACGATACAAAACACGCATGCATAAACCTTTATTGATTGAATACACCTATGAATAGACCGTAATGCAGTGTATTCATTGTAATGGAACGTCAAATGGATGAATGCATGTACCCAGCACTCTTCAAACCACGTTTAAGTTTATGGTTATTGTCTCCAGGTTTTTTAAAAACAAACTGACGCCCTTGGTCACGTGGCGCATTGGGATCAACATAAGCGTGTCATGCAAGATATTGCGAAGAGGCAGGGCCATAGGCTGGGCCATACCTAGTTGTTGAAAAAGCTCTGTAGGCCTTTTTTTGGGGTGGCATTGTATAGGCTATCAACACTCAAAAAAACTGAGCTAATGATTTTGAATACCAAAGTAACAGCAGTGACGCATGATTAAAAAGCGTCCATAGCATAATAGCAATAGCCGTGTTCACGCCATCT
This sequence comes from Limnothrissa miodon, assembly GCA_017657215.1. Taxonomy (NCBI): domain Eukaryota; kingdom Metazoa; phylum Chordata; class Actinopteri; order Clupeiformes; family Clupeidae; genus Limnothrissa; species Limnothrissa miodon. The sequence continues at coordinate 117,202 of JAGFZM010000820.1, read as the reverse complement.
GGCCAAAAGCAGGCTGACTCGGGCGAATCACAGGCAAGTGCGTTCGCGAGGCTAATCAGGGCCATTTTCGGAGCTATTCTTGGCCCAGCTCAAACCATCGGCCAGGTCGGGCCAGGGGCGGCGTCAAGGTTAAAGGAGGGCTGTTGTGCAGCTACGAAACGAAATGATGCACAAATGAAAGTCTGTGTTCTCTCTCTTTAGTGCCGGAACAGTTTGCCTACGTTTCGTCCATATTTGAGTCATGATTAGTGACTAGGGTTGGGTATCGTTTCAATTTGAAAGATTTCGATTCCGATTCCTTGTTTCGATTCCGGTTCCTAACGATTCTCGATTCCGATTCTTTTAAGAGGCAGAGTCAAAAAAAGTTAAGGATATTTGAAATGAGCCAGCTATTCAACGGTCTTTCTGAGTGAAATAGTCTGACCGTCATCAATTTTAATTCTATGAACTTTTTATGAAATTTACTATGAATTTCTCACAGGCTGTTTTAAACTGCAATACAAATATGAAATCTATGAACTTGAATATAACTATCATAAATAGGCTGAATACATTTTCACAGAGGTAGACTAACTTTATTTTGAACTTCATTTTTTGAAAAACTCATGAAACATTTTAACATGCTTCCACTGATGGGCTAATCAGAATAGCCAATAAACAAAATCTAGTCCAGATTAGCAGCAGGAGGTAACAGTACAAAATTAAATTCTTGTTGAAGAAATGATCATGTCTGCCTTCTCAGGCAGGATGTGCGCCCGTTCAGATGGTATCTCCAGCTGTGATCAATTGATACATGAACCTTAAATTTTTCAGAAGCCAGTAGTTCTTACAGCAGTACATAGCTAATTTAGATACACTTATGGCGTGGGAGCTTTTCTTCTGCATTAATTACGATAGTGTAGGCTATAGTATATCCATCCTGAGGGCAGAATTGTCAACATGTCGAAAGAAATCTAAGTTGAAGCATTCTCTAGTTAGCGTAGGCTACTGAGAATGCACAAAGCTATAATAGGCTATGTAAACAGAATGAACATAAGATAGAAAGCGGACAGATTTACGGTTTACGGTGGATATAAATGACACATAGCCTACACGTAAGAGGGCGACAAAAGATGTTCCGATGTAGTATTGTTTTACTCACTGGATTCCGACTGTCGGCGCAGCACAACAAATACGGGGCACACCTTATTGTGCTTATTTCGTCAGTGAGATGATCACGATATCACCGGAAATCTCTGAATTTCCACAGCCACTGTTCATCGCTGAAATTCTGTGGCAGTATTCTCCCACCAAGTATTTGTTCGAGGGTGGGACCACGCAGTCACTTTACACTTGCATTCTATGCACGCCTCCCACACTTTAAAATAGGCGATGTGACTGTTTTGCAGTTAGGGGCGGGTCTAACCGTCCTCGAAACAGGACCGTGGCCCGACAATGTGAACGCACTTGAGCTACAAAAAGAGCTACAAATTATGATTTTTTTTATTGTTAGTAAATAGTATTTTAAATAGTACTTTCTTTACAGAAACTTTGTAAAACAGTTTTTCTTTTGTAAAAAAGTGCATCTTAAAGACCCACTCCAGTCATTTATTTGACACTGTATATCCAATATAATTTGTAGCAGTTACACTAATTAGCTTTTTTTCATGAACAAAATCTCTTCATATGGTCTAAACAATAAACATACGAATCCATACACCTATCATTGAAAGCGAAATTTCTTTGGAAGGAAAACTATATGGTTCCAGCCAAGTATTCTAGAATCCAGTCCAGTATCGTTTATCGACTGTATGACACATCAGCTTTACATAACTTTACAGCCTAAGGCCATAGCCCACTGAAAGCTGACCCCACACTACACAATTTTATAATTTATAGGATTTTTAAAATCAAGACTACACCAAACACATATAGAGAATTGTAGCCGATTTGTTTCTCTCCCAGATATTTTAAAATTTGAATGTTAAGGGGAACACTGCACACTATGACAATTGCTTTATTTTCACATTCGGTCAGACAATTTTTTTATAATTGCTAATTACGTTTGTATTGACAGAAGAAAAACTATTTAGGCTACTGCCCAAGACCCCAATTATGCATAGCCTATTTTGGAAGTAGAGCTGGAGGAAAAAATGCGTATTAGGTTCATTCATTTTAGTTGGCCTGCTGTCAAGCTGTTTTTATTGATTTTTAGCCTAGTTGAATGATACAACAGAAGCAAAACGATTTAGGAAGTGTTAGGTGGAGGATGGCTAAGGGTTTGGAAATCTTTCAAGAATGACAACAGAGAAGTTTGAGGTGCTTCTGGTAAAAGTTACGCCATCAAGAAACCAGGATGAGGCAGGCTGTCGATGCCAGTGAACGACTGGCCCTAGCGTGCAATTCACTGTGACATAGGCTAATGTTATGTTTCCCAAATACAGTAGCCTACAATGACTAAGGTTCACCATAGGGTAATAATTTAGTGTTGGCCTACCATAGTTTAAACTTATACTCACACAGCGGGTCATTTAAACAAAACCTGATAAGCTAATCATAATAAAAAAATAAACCTGTGCTTACCTGTTCTGTGAACTCATCTCGGCAAACTTGTTTACGTTGGCTAACACTAGTAGCCCACTAGCAGCCACTGAATGTGGACAAGCTGTTGTTAAAAAAATATCCAGTAGCCTTCACGCCCAATTTTCAATAATTAGAAGTCTCATGCTGTCAGCTTTTTCTTTTTCATTTTTTTTTCTGACCGTTGGGTATAGGCACACGAAGTTGATAAGCATTGCTGCTGATGGCTGTTGTGTCTCTCAAGTTCTATGGTTTTGTTCAGTCACTGAAACTAATGGAACATTTGAAAAGTTTGTGAGGACAGAAATACAAGGATTTGAATTCAGTTTGTTAAACTATTCAAAGGGATAACGTTTAAGGTGTTTTAAGGCCATAACATATCTTATTGAACATTGACACAGCACTTACGTTGTGTCTCGTGACTTGAAAAAGTATGAGTAGTCGCAATTCATTTTCCCTTTCAATCGATGTGAATCATCATGAATTTGTATCGATTTGTTATCGTGTCACGATGCATCGTTGCATAACCCCATTAAACCATCCACCAGCAGGCGGCAAAAATGTGTCTTACTGTCGTAGTTAAGAGCAAGAAGTTTTCTCCCCTTCGAGCTGGCTCAGTGTCACTGATGTAATTCATGCTAGTATCTTAGTTAGTTGAATCTGCATTAGATTTTAAGATCTGACAGTTTGGCGAATTTAACCTTGGTCACCTGCCAAAAATGTCCCAAGTTTCAACAACACAAACACTCCGTTTACTCCGTTCTGCTTCTGCCTCGACATTCCCATGATGCCATGGTTTGCTCCAGCTCTGGAATGCGGAATGCTATGGTGGCCGTGAAGTGCAAACCACATTAACAAATTACTAAACACAACATTCAAATTAAGAATCAAAAACGAAATTGAGAAACACTAAAATTAAGAAATACAAAAACAAAATTGAGAAACAAATATAATCACAAAAACAAAATGAGAAACACAATTACATTAGAAACCAGAAAGGGTAGGTACCAGTCAGCAACAGCCGACATCACTGATTGGACGACGGGCTGTTCGTCTATTTCAGTTTCTCAAAGTGTGGTCCGCCTGCGACCTCTAGTGGTCCGCAAGGGAATCGGTACATTTCATTTTCCCATTTGACTTATACAAACATAGTTGTCTATTCGAGAATATTTTGATTCAGAACATAGGCCTACGAGGTGACATTGTATATTCTCAAGTGTAATCAAAATATTGTGATGAACTTGGCTTTATTTCAATAGCTTCAAGCAGACAAATCACGATTTAAAATGAACCTACACACAGTTGTTAACGGTCTTAACTGTTGTTTGGTTTTACTAGTAACTTCACTAACTGTCGTAACAACATTAACTGTACAATATCAGATAAATGGGCGAGCTAATTGCTCATAAAGTCACTAAAAATACCCATTGCTATGGTCTTGTTGCTATGCCGTCGTCTAGACCAAGTCCAAAGCCACAGGTCCAATCAGTGATGTCTCCTGTTGCCGACTGGTACCTACCCTTTCCAGTTTCTTAATGTAATTGTGCTTCTCAATTTGTATGTGTTTCTCAATTTAGTTTTTTGTGATTCTTAATTTGTTTTTGTGTTTCTCACTTTTGTTTTTTGTGAATTTGTTTGTGAAGTAATGTGTGATTAAATTATATTAGTGATGTATCAAAATATGATTCTAAATAATGGTAGGGACTATTTTGTCCTCCCAAAATAGTGATCGGGACTTGCAAACCTATGCCCTTGGTCTAGGTCAGGGCCTTAAAAGTTCAGTGAAATTACGCATGCCACCAGTCAACGTAGCCTACGCTCCATCTGTAACCTGGAACCCCGGCAATATTTTCAATTAGCAAGGGGATAGTCGCTGTGGAGGGAATGCTGCCGTGTAATCAATTTATTTCAGCAAAGTAACTGTATTCTAATTTCCACCTATTTAAACGGTAACTATAACGGAATACAGTTAAGCTTCTCAGAATTTGTATTCTAAATACATTACTCTCCAACACTGACTGCAGATGGGTTAATTGCGCTATAATTTTTAATCAGATCTTGGCAAAGTACAGTCTGGTGTTTGCAGTGGCAGCTCTTTCAGTGAACTGACATAGAACTTGGATGCATAGTACACAATATGCAAGCCTGTAAGTTATGGGACGCTTATCTGTCAAATTGCCACACACACACATAGGGAGGCAAGCGTGCGTGCACACACACACACACACACACACACACACACATACATTCCTCTATCAACTCGGCATGCACCATCAGCAGGTTCTCATCTCTGTGCTATCGCTGTGTTTGTGTAGCATTGTGGCCACGCAGTCACACCACTGTAACACCCCCTGCTTATCATAAACACAGTTTATTTAAGACCCATCCCTGTGTGTGTGTGTGTGTGTGTGAGAGAGAGAGAGAGAGAGAGTGTGTGTCTGTGTGTGTGAGAGAGAGAGTGGTGGTTACAGCACATAGGAAGCAAAAGGAGGGGAAAGTGAAGACCAGCCTATGTTCGCCAACTGCTGATTGTCTGTTTGTCCCTGTCCTTGTCCCTATCCCCCTCTCGGGTATCCTTTTGCGCTTTTCTTGTCGTTTTGTCCATATTGAAATGAGTGGGGGGGGGGGGGGGGAGTGCGAATTTCTTTTTTTCGACCCCAACCCCGTTCCAAATCTGAAACGTCCGGCCTGATCTTGATTGGTGTGCTTGCATTTATCTTATTTGTATCTCTTTTCGTTTGTCCGTTTGCCCCATTGAAAATGAATGGTGGAATGTTGGAGTAGTGATGCGATAATGCCCACTACACTCTAGGCTGCTAGAGTGGGAGCAGCAAAAAAACATAATTAAGCTGTAACCGTTTAACCTAGAAACTTCATTCAAACTTTATTTTGTAGGTCTTGGTCATGTCATGTAGAATATGAATTTTCATGTGTTATAGTTTTGAAATTATGCCAGTAAAACTATTTCATCTTTTGGCCTCCATTGACTTACAATGGAGTTTCAGGCTGGATTTTTGTCTAGTCTTCTAAAAGACTTCACGGAGCTTAAGCCGTTTAACCTAGAGACTTCATGTATGCCATGTAGGATATGTATTTTCAAATTTCTATGTGCTATAGTTTTTAAAGTATGGCAGGTTAAACAGAAAGACTGCCTTTAGATTTAACCAAAGATCTTTTAGAACACAACATTCTAGGCTTCGTCAGTGTAATCAAACGGATACTTTTCCGGTCTCCTAGTTACGGACGTCATAGACGTTATAACATTAACAAATTATCTTAAAAAGATGTTGGGCAATATAAACATAATTTTGTGTGTCGTTTTTTTAACATTGCTTAAGTGTGATGCCAATCACTCGTATTTTAAGACACGGGATAAATCATTAATTTTATCAGTTAACCTAGCAAGCTAGCTTGCTAATGTTAGCACAGCAAATAGATTTGACTGGGTTACTATGGGAATATGGCTAGCGATACGGGCTAGCTCGCTAGCACTTCAGCATTTTGGTTAAACTTGAATATTGTTGTAAACAAACTTGAGATGTAAATGTTCATTTTAGCTGACAGCAGTAATGTTGTATAACAAGGTCGATTTTAATGAGACTGTTATTTAGTTATAAGTAGGCTATTTAAATGGCTATGGACTCCGATTTCATTGTTTAGCAATTAGACATTAATGCCTATTTCTGGTAGCCAGGCTAACGCCGCCTAGTGGTTCCGTTAAATTTCATTTTCCTCCAAACTAGTGAGGGAACTAACGATAAGCCTTCGTTTTCTCCGACAAGAAATCGTGTTGTCTAATCAGCGAACAGATCGGGGGCTAAAGGCGATGAAGTTGAACTCTAGCGCCCAATCTGAAATAGCATAGGTCATGACCAAGCAGTAGCCATTGGTTGAAGCAGAAATTATCCCGCCCACCGTCATGAAAATGAATGCCTATGTGCTCAGACGCTTTGCACGAAGTGAAAGCGGCTGATCAAATCAGGCTATATTTCTGGCTGTATAGGCTGAAATAAAGTTTGTTTTCTTCCATTCTGTTAACCTAGAAAATATATTTTTAAGCTAGTATTGATCACGTTTACCTGCCTGTGGTGACAAGGGATGTAAAAAGTCCCAAAGACTTGGCTCAGATAAGGGAAATTAAGGTATTGGTGGAAATGGAGTAAATTCCTATTAATTCCCCATTAAGTTTAACGGGAGTCCCTTTTACTACCGATCTCCTAAAAAGGCATGGCAGCCTCTCGAACATTACGTCATTGATACAGGAAGAATCTCCTTATGATTCGTCTCGCTTCATCAACCGTCTCTGATTTAACTGCTTCTACCAACAGTTTGAACGTCACTGAGTTCTAATTTTGGGCTTTGTGATGTCATCTAGGGCTGTAACGATACACCAAATCAACGATTCGGTTCACATCACGATTTTTGACCCACGATTCAGTTCGCAAACAGAACAAATAACATTAAATTGAACACCAAAGAAGATAAGCATTGACTATGCAAATTATTATCTATATACTGGCCTATATTTCTGACAAACCGTTGCTTAAATGGCTCTCATACACTGACGTTAGAAGTAGGCTAGTTTTGGTAGCACATTTTCATAATGTAATGTAAATACTTGAACCTCTCGTTTTCAACAATCGAAAAGAAGCACATATCCATTGCCATAATAATTCTTATTAGTAATTTTTGTGTTCAATTCTAAGTAATTTTTGTGAATTGGCTGAAAACTTTGCTTAAAATAAGTTAGGTAGTGTAGGCTGCTACTGTTGGGTTGTGAGCTAAATTGGTTTCGGGATAGTGCCGTAGAATGTGCATCCGCGCAGTGGCGGTTTTAGGCATGGGCGAACGGGGCAGCCGCCCAGGGCAGCATTACGTGGGGGGCGGCACACGAACTTGGAGGGGGGGGGAAATCTGTGCCGCGAAGCGGTTTTCTATGATAAGCTACCTGTGCCGCCCCTGCCTGCTGCTGAAAGAGCCGCACAGAAGCTGAGCAAGCCGAGAGGGGATGGGGGGAGGGGTTGGGGGCGCAGAGTAGCCCTACAGTTCACCTCTTCCAAATGAAGCAGACAAGAAGATGGGCTAAACTATGTCAGTGACACCTGACTTTATTACAAATAACGCACATTTAATTCAAAGTATTACTTAGGAAAAAAGAGAAAAAATATCAACACAGACCAAAAAGTAGCACCTTTTTATTTATTTAATTATGTGAAATTGCTAATAAAAATAGGTAGTCCTAATGAAAACGATTATGATGTGGAGGTGAATTGGTTTAGTCTTGACTTATGGTCGTGAGTGACTGCAGATGGGAAATCTGTTGATTGTCGATTAGTAAACACAGCGATGGAGAAAAAGGCCAAAGCTATCAGGTAACCAATTTAGGAAAAAAAGAAAAGATGAGAAGAAACAGGCAAAAGATATCGTAAGGTATCCAACAATGATTAAGGTATTCAGTGGTGTAACAGGTAGGCTAATTCACGGTACCCTAGCCACCGCCAGTATGATCATAATGCAGAAGTTGGCAACATTGAAATATCGTGAAGGTGTCAACGTTTCTTGAATCGTAGGCTAAAAGGCAAGGGCGTAGGTTTGGTCTCAGCTTTGGTAGGGACAATACCCCCTTGACCTTATGACCTTCCTCACAGATAAATTATTCAATAATTTTGAATCTGGATTATGTTGTATCTGTATTCTGAAATCTATTTTCAAATAATGACAATAATACAATACATAGGCTACCTAAATATTAGCTATTACCTACAGTAATTGTGAAAAGACTAAATTATGAATTTGACTTCGCTTGACAGTCAGTTAGCTTTAACTTTTAATAATAGTCTACAGTCTAGGCTACTATTAACTGCAGACTAGACTACACTAATATCACCTATTAGCCTAAGCCTACAAATTAATACAGGAGATGGTTAACATAATATTCGTCACCTACCTGATTGAAATTCATCATCTCTCAGGGTTGGTTGAGCATGTAAGCTGCAACACCTCACAGTAGGAAGGGCTGTACACCTACTAGTGTTGCGCGGGTCAACCCATAACCCGCGGATATCCGCGGGTTTACCCACGGGTCGGGCGGTTACGGGTAGAAGTATTGTCGGTGCGGGTGGGTCCGGGTCGGGTCAAAAAAAGTAAATACGCAATGAATTTGGCATATTGCATTAGAGAATTTCTACGGCTTTTGGAAGGCTCATTGTCATGATTTCCCTCTCCTCTCAATGCTGGCAAGAGCGGTGCTTTACGTTCCTGCATCCAGCGCTTCGAGCGAGCGCCCGTTCAGTTCAGCAGGTGGCGTGCTGGAAGTGCGTCGAAATAGGCTAAACCCAGGCACAGTGGATTCTATTGCTGTCCTTCACAGTGCTTCCAAACAGATGTCATAAATAAAGTCGGCCAATATTTTCAATTTGGTGGCTTAGATTGTTGAAATGTCACTGCTTTGTTGGCTTTATGCCATGATAATGTTACAGCTTGGAACAACTTGTGTTGGCTTTGTTATGCCATGATTATGTTACAGCTTGGAACAACTTGTGTCTTGTAAGCCTACAGGAAAAATGTGTTTCATTTTTGGCAATCCTTTAATAAAAACGACAAATCGATCGTTAGTTTTTTTTTTGGCGTTGTTTCATGCATAGACTAATTAATCCTTCATGAAGTTGTGTCATCATCTTTAAGGCACAAATCGTTGTCATTTGGATACCATTGTTCCAAATTAGTCCTCTCCACTTAACTGGTAGCTAGGTTCCGCGATAGTAGACACACTGGCGTTTTTTTTTTTTTTTCATCGGGTCGGGTCGGATTTGGGTCACGGTTCGACCATTTTTTTGGCGGGTCGGGCGGTTCGGATCTCCTGATGGGTCGGGTTGGGGCGGGTTTTAAAAAAGCCTGACCCGCGCATCACTAACACCTACTCTCTGGGTGCTAAAACAGTAGATCTTTTTTTCTATTTGCGTGGCACTGTAGGCTAACAACAACAACAAGGAAGAAAATCAGCCAAAATGATTTTCAGTACCAATGTAATAAGTTTAACACTTTTCTGAGAATATAGCAAAACGCACCTGCCTGTGCTTTTCTACTTGCTACATAATTAGCCTACAAAATGCATTACGGCATATGGTTAGCATTTTG
>JAGFZM010000820.1:75838-102506 GCA_017657215.1 Limnothrissa miodon | reverse complement strand
GTGCACGCACAGAGACAAAACAAGTGTGTTTCAACTCGTCTAAGTTAGGGGAAGAACATATTTCAATACTGAAGTACGGTGGCGTGTTGCTTTAAGCCTACAATCTGACTGTCTGAAGACTACAGATTCTTCTTCTATTGTTTCCTCTGCCTCGACCTGTTTTAAGGTTTTCAAATTAAAAATACTCATTGCTATAATACATTATTGAATTGTTTCTATCTGTAATACTACTAATATAATGCTACCATTCAGTACTGTGACACCTTACTATTCTTAACCCTTGTAGCCTTAAAGTAGAAGTTTGGTGTGATTTTGACCTGGGCTGTACTGAAAGATTCAATTAAATTAAATTCAATTTTATTTATATAGCGCATTTTTACAAAAGGCATGTCTCAAAGCGCTTAACACAAGAGGCCCAATGAGCAACAGGGGCAAGGAAAAACTACCTAGCAGCGTTTTTTGTTTTTACTTGTTATTGTAGAGGAAGAAACCTTGGGCAGTTCTGACGGCTCAAGGGGCTAACCCAACTGCCTAGGGCAGTTACCGAGTACAAACATATATCCAATGGCAGTTACCGAGTACAAACATATATCCAATACCGGCCTCCGGTCACCCCCAGCATTCCGCAGTTTACACCGTTTTAGTCAAAGCTTTCATTAGCCTGCCACACTGGGGGCATTGCAAAGCCTATGCAGCTAAATCACTTTTTTACACCATTAACAAGGTTCAGAGTAACTCCACATTACCTCCTCAGAATTTCCCAGTCACCGCCATCTTGAAATTAAATCACAATAAGTCGATTGACGAGCTACAACTTTATAAATGTCTTTGGTCAAACTCATTTTACGTTTCATCATTTGTTGGTGCTTTAGTGCTCATGTAGATAGTCACCATATATTTTCATCTGAAATCCAAGCACTTCAACAGAATATAATTTTAAATCTGTTCCCCTGTCCTATCTGTTCGTCAGTCGACTTATCGTGATTTAATTTCAAGATGGCAGCGACTGGGGAATTCTGAGAAGGTACGGCCTTTATAAACTGTCTTTTTAATAAAGTACCTGTACACTTTAAAAATTCTGATTGTCTCGTTTTAAATGTCAGGGCCATCAGAAGTCTACCAATGAAGTGTGGAGTTACTTTGAACCTTGTTAATGGTGTAAAAAAAAGCGATTTATCTTCATAGACTAAGCTGTGCCCCTATAGCTTGCAGTGTAAGGTTAATGAAAGCTTTGGCTAAAAACGGTTTAATGCGGAATGCTGGGGGTGAATGGAGGTGGGCATTGGATATATGTTTGTACTCGGTACCATCTTCCAGTACAGTCCAGGTCCAAGTCACACCGAATTTCTCTTTTAAGTACCCTAGCAACTGATAACTGCTAGTTGGTGACTTGGCATAGTTAGTATTGTTGGCATGTTAGCATTATTTACATAATGGTAATTATAATCAGCTTAGTCCACTGTTACTACTTCCCCTGTTACTACAGTCCACTGAGTACTACTGTTAGCAGCATTAGCATAGTTAGCATTTTAGCATATTTAGCATGTATACTAATTAAAATCAGCTATGTTTTTTATTTATTTAGTTATTTATTTAGTTATTTATTTTTTTATGTTGCTTTCAATAAAAGCGTCTGTTGGCACCAGTACATCAACAAAACCTCAGGTATCAGTTTAGAGGTGTAGGGTAAACCTTTTGGAGCATGCTTGGACTAGAGAGAAAGGGGTCCTGTCAGTTGCTAGAAAGTTAAAAGGGGTGTGTGTGTGCGTGCGTGCGTGCGTGTGTCATCTGCACCTGGAATGTGAAGGGTGCTTAGCAGCACTTGAGGTTTTGTGAGATGCCAGGCCAACGTGCTAACACACAGCCACTCTCAGCCACATGTCACAATGCCACATTTGGCTACACAACACTAAGCTTGTCCTTAAGGACACACTTTATGATGGTAATTTTTTGTAGACTGTGTGTTATTGTATTTGAAAGAGTGTTGGTCTGCTCATGTGAGAGGTCCTTGGTACCAGTTCCAGAAATTCCACAGTATGTCATTTAAGCCCCTGACTGGGTTGTTTGTAATGCATTGACTATTCTCTGTCCTTTTACACACACACACACACACAAACAACCATAAACTTACAGCGAGTGAGCGAGACAGCAGATGGACAGGGATGAAAGTCTGCGTGATATATAAATAGCCTAGTGAACTCCTCTTGTTGTACAAGCTCACTTATTGTCAGTTCTTTAAACTCCACACTAAAAAAAGTAATAACGGGTCACCGTCTCAGGCAGCTTGAGTTTATCAGGCTATATTTGAAGTGTTCTAGGCTATAAATAGGAAGGGCAAACACATGAAATGAAAAAGTGGTTTTGAGTTCATTTATAAATACTTGCCACAGAAGTCACCCGTTGGGGAGGACAACAGCTAGAACGGGCTAATAGACCAACTCCAGGCTAGTGGCTAATAGACTAACTCTAGGCTAATAGATTCACTTCAGGCTAATGGCTAATAGGCTAACTCCAGGCTAATGGCTAATAGGCTAACTGGAGGATGATGGTTAATAGAATATGCAGTGGTGTTGGTCCTCTGAAGGAGCCTTCAAAGGGGTTTAAAGAGTATTCGGTAGCCTTAAATAGCAGCAATGCTGTTTGCTTCATGTGGAAAGATCACATTTGAGGGTTAGCTAGTACGGGCAGATCCCGAGTGCTACTCATTGATGGAGGGATAGAGAAGACAGGACTAGACTGCTTGTTCTACAGCTAAATCTGGCAAACGAAACCCTTCGAGTGTTAATGAAACACGGCACATGGAACTTTGGCACAGCGGTAACATTTATCTGTCTGTCTCCACCTCACAAATGTGTCAGAAATGTCTGTTCAGTGTCAGCTCCAATCTGTGTGCCCCTCTGCAGATTCGCTACATTTCCCAAACCCAAGGTCTGCCAGGGGAACACCTACTGAATTCAGGGACCAAAACCCCTCGCTTCTTCTGTAAAGAGTCTGACTCTCCCTACGCCACATGGAGACTCAAGGTACAGACCCTCCTTTTGCCTCTGTCTGTTTTACATTTCATTATTATTACCTCAAATCTTGTGTACACATGCTTGTGTGTGTGTGTGTCTGTCTGTGTACACATGCTTGTGTGTGTGCTTTCCGTTTTGCAGACGACGGAGGAACACGAAGTGGAGACGGGCTTGAAATCGAAGGAGGCCAGAAAGTACATCTTCAGCTGTCTGGATGATATCGGACACGTAAGTGCCAAAGCCTCTCTGCTCCCTTGCACGCCCACCCACCCATCATCCACAGTGCTCGCTCTGAGCTGCTGAGCTTCAAGATTTAGTCATCTTAGGTTCTGCTGCTCCAAGCACCAGTTCTCAGCCCACATGGAACCTTCTCTCTTTTAAATGTTCATCCTCTCCTCCTTTGGCAGGTGAATCTGGTTGGCATGGAGGGGGCAGACCAGCTGGCTGAGAAGGTGGACCGCAGGGAGTTTGTGGACCTGCTGAAGGCCATGCTGCTGATCGATGCTGACCAGAGACTGGCTCCCGGAGATGCTCTAGCCCACCCCTTCCTTACTATGCAGCACCTCTTTGACTTCCCCCACAGTAACCAGTATGTCGTTCGTTCAAGCCATTTGTACCTCCAATTCTTAGTAGCACTGTAATTCATCAACTGTAAAATGTTGTGTAAAGAAAAATAAGAATATTCAAAGAAAGCTAGGTCTGTGGAGAACACAAGACACTTGACACTTACAACATGCCTAGTCTACAAGACGATTCAATTTTACTTCCTTTTACACCATGCTGAATCTCAAGTTCTATTTTATTTTTTTTGGCCCCATATCTAACATTGAACATATATATTTCCCTTTCTAGTGTACAGTCATGTTTGCACATCATGGATATGTGTCAATCAAAGTCAAATTCATATGATTCACTGAGTCGCATCAAAGCAGCACCAGTAAGACCAGTCACATTGCCCAACACACCTAACATGAGTGTGGCTTACAACAAGATGGCCTGCGCTCCTACACAGGTAAGTGTCAGTCTCCACTGAGCAGTGGTGTTAAGTCAGTTCTGTTAAGTGTTAAAAAACAACAATTAGATACGTTTGTAAAACACACCAACTTTGAATACTTTTTGTGGTACTACCAATGTGTTTGAGGTTTTTTTTGTGGTGTGGTGCTGCCACCAGCTGGTTGATTCTGGAATTGCACAGTTGTTTGTCCAATTGCCTTTTTTTTTTTTTCAGATTTTCAAGTGGGATATTTTGAATGAGTTTGTTTTGCCTGCAGATTAAATTTGTCAATGAAATGAAGAGCATTCTTGTAGCCGTGTTTACTAATAGTTTGGAAGGCAAAGTTTTGAAGTCAATAAGAGGCTCCCGCCGACACTTGACACCCACTCAACAGACAGTATGCCTGGCTGAGGAAGTTCCCAGTCTGTAAATGTCAGTAAAGGGCATGTGAAAATGTCCACAGGGTTGTAATCTCTCTGTGTGTGTTTTCTTTTGCTCATTCCCTTTCTCCTCCTCCTTCTCTTTCTCCCTCTCTCTTCTCAGTCTTTAGCTCCATCCGCTCCATCTGTGCTCCATCCTGGGATCCCCATCCAGACAGGAAACGCTCAGTTTGGCTGCAACGACTCCTTCCAGCAAGCCCTCATCCTTTGCCCTCCAACCCTGCAAGGTTCGCTGCTCCCCAGATTCCTGCTAGATCACATCTATCTCACTTACGTCTCCATGCATCCATGTGTGTCGCAGAACAAATGTTGATTGTAGCGCTATTGGGTTGAGTGGTCACAGCCAAGCACCACACTGGGTAGTAAGCTTTTGGTACCTAATGCTATAACTTATGGACCTGTCATTTGCTGGTAATGTCTGCATTTATTTGCATTTGTTTGGTGGTACATTTGCAATGTTTACCGCAGAAAATTAGTTACTCAGGATAGGGGGAGGGGTGGTGAGGTTTAGCTGAGAGCAGGGACTAGTGTCTGTTATTATTGGAAAGGTCATATTGTGTAGTTTCCAATGACTGGAAGCACAAAGAAATAAACAGCCTTTATTCTTTATTTTTCATTTTTTGGTAAAGTAACCTTTGAAATTATGTTTACAATTCCAAATATGTATATTCTCTGGGGACGTAGTCAAGGGGGCTGCATTAACTTTAAAGCGCTGAGGGGAAAACTCAATGCTTTTCTGAGGCTTCTCTTGATTCTCTCTTATCTGAAGGAATACCCTCAAACCCCAGCCAGCCTGCAGCCTACCCTGTTAGAATGGAGAGCACCATTCCCCTGGTCACTCAAGCATCTGCCATTCAGTCCCTCACCATGCGTCCAGGAGTCATCGCTCAGGTGAGATCAGGATAGCGCTATTGCTCTGGGCTGGGACGTGTCATTTGTGATGAGATGTGCAGGGAGTGATTAATGATTGAATTCCAGTGCCCAGACCTTAACACCATGTCCTAACTGCAAGCGACTACACAACGGTCACGTGGCGCTACATGTTTTTTGCCCACATTAAACATATTAGATTCTTAGATGTGTGCCTTGGTTACGTAATGTATACTATAAACTACTATATATGTCAACGCGACTTGAGAGCAAAAAAGTATAAACGAGCCGAGCGACAAAAAGACTTCAGAGTTGCGTGGCATTGCTTTCTGTCTTGCTAGGACTGTCCAGTAGGCAGTAACCAAGTTGCCATCCAGTTTTTGCGGGGTTTTGTTATCAACAAACAGAATATGCGTAAAAAAAAATGTGCTATATTTGTTGTCTCCAGCCGGTTTCCATCCAACTGTCTTTTTATCGATAAAGTGGTGTGCTTGATGATGTCACGTCCCCCTAAAACGAACTGTCGCTTAAGTTTTGGTGTGTGGCAAAAAAATGTGCCTTTGAGCCGTTTCCATACATAAGTTTGTGTATGTTACAAATTATCTACCCATCTTCCTTTTGTTGTCCACATGACACACCCTTCGCTAAACAAAGATGGAGACATTACTCAGACATTTTTTATATTAATTTGCAACCTTACGGTCATTTCAGTTTCACAAATAATTGGGATATAACATAATATCTGAAATTGCTTGTCTGATTGCCCTAGAGCAGGGGTGGGCAAACTTTTTGAGTCACAATGGGTTATAACATTTGATTAAGGGGCCGTGTTAGGAGCAGACAGATATAGTGTTTGTGTGAAGTAATATAAATGACATGTAAAGTCCATCATATTTCACAGTTTTGGCCTTAAATGGGTAGTAAAGCATGGATATGCAGGGCTTTAAAAAAAAAACAATGCATTTATTAACAGCAGTTTGCAGACATTGCAGGGAAAATACTAAATAAAGGTTTAATAATGATTTAATATAATTTTGAAACATTTGGCGGGCCACATTAAAAAGCCAAACGGGCCGTATATGGCCCCTGGGCCTTAGTTTGCCCATGCCTGCCCTAGAGCTTAAACAATGAATACCCCAGTGCGAGAAACCCACAGATATGAGCCCACAAAATAAGACCATCTGAGATGAGGTGGTGGTGAGAGATTTCACAGAAAATATCTGGCTCAACCATTCTAGATTGACACGGACGACGCTTGAGATGTTGTGTGGATCGGTCCTGATGCATTATGGGATACATTTATGTGCGTTAAAGCCCTTTTTTTCGACAAAGTGTTTCCAAAGTAGTTTTTGCGACATCTGATGTGTGTATTGTATTTATGTACTGAAGTTTAACAGCAAAATATTATGTCGACACTTACAAAATTGTATCAATATTTAGCATTTCCATCAGCAAAAAACTGAAGCTCTAAAATATTTTTTCGCATAAAAACCTTGGATTCAATGGGGTGATGTCGCACACATTCGGTCACGTTGCTTGCAGTTACTGTAGGTATGCAAATACATTTTAACGTTTTTCTGTGTGTTTTCCTGTTACCTTCCTGTGCAATCCTTGCAGCAGCCATGGTCGAACCGGACTCCTCAGATCCTTGTGCCAGCCTGGCAGCAGGTGCCACCTCCTGCCACCTCCCTGGCATCCGACAGCATGGCAGGCCCTCAAAGGCTTGGAGAGTGGGGGTAAGTGTGTGTGTGTGTGTGCGCGCTGCCTGCTGCAAGGCCAAGTGCCTCAAATGATTAGACTGCAACGATGAGAACCTGCATGGGATTGCTTTGCTTTGCCTTGACAGGTTCATTGGTTTCCATAACTTGTGTTCTCCCTCTGGTGTTTCTCAGGAAAGTGCAGCCACCTGGCGGCCATTACGGCTCTGTGATGCAGCAACCTCTTTTACCAAACCAAATGGCAGTGTCTGCTCACCAACCAATAAACATCGGCATTGCACATGTTGTGTGGCCACAGCCAGGCTCCAACAAAAGGGGAAACCTCACCCAGAACCGGTGAGACTCTATTGTAATATTTCCTTTTGATAGTTCCACAGTAATGGTCATAGTGTTCAGATAAAGGCAACTGGATGACTCTTTGAGCTTTTCATCATCAACATTTCACTTTCCATCCAAAAAGCTTCATCAGTTCTTGACTTTTTGACCATCATGACCACCAGTCAAGAATTGATAAAGCTTTCTCAATAGAAAAGACCTAGAATAGTAAGGGACTGTTCAGTATTTATGGAGGGTGCCACCGGAGGAAAATCGGGGAGGGTCAAGTCATTTGTCAAGTCATTTTTGTCTTTGTCGAGGGGAGGGCCAATTGATTAATTAATTAAACCGGCACTAAGCACCATTCTGTTTTTCTCTCTCACAAGCTCCCTCTAAAGTCCGCTGTATTGCATTGTATTGCACTGCATTCTATTGGAGGCGGTCCACGCTGCTGAACATTGCAAGTGCTGTATCTACCGCTATTGGCCACAGTGGCGCATTCTACACCGTTCGTTCGCCGTGTAATGACTAATTTTAGCATCCTAAACAGTATGAAACGGAGTAATTAAGTGAAAAATGTTGCATAGTGGGCCTTTAATTAATTCGTTCATAGGGGGACACTTACAGGGAGCCCCTCATAGGGACACACTGGCTATGTTTGACAAAAGTGTTTCAGCTCATTTGGTTGTATGTTACTTTTGGCGTGTTGAACAGGGACTTGTTTTGGCACTGGTAGTATAATTTGTCTTTCTCTCTCTTTCATTCTTTCTTTTCTTGTTTTCTCTCTCATTCTTTTATACTTTCCTTTTCTCTTTCTTCCTTTCTTTTTTCTGTCTCTTATGCTTGTGTTGAATTGTAAGCTATTTTTCTTTTTCCCTTCAGTTGCTTTCCTTCCACACTTTATCACTCCCACACACCCAAGCACACACACATGCGGACACACACACATAAATGTGTGCACTTTGTGCTTCCACTCCTCCTTTATCCGTATCTGGCCTGTCCCAGCTCCTCTTCATCTTCTCTGTGCTGTGCCTCCTCTGCCAAACATGTCACCATGTTGTGTTTGTCCAACATTTTTGTAATTTTGTTCCACTGTTTTCACCAACACATTTGACAAAAGGTAGACAAGGTCATCAAAAAAATGTCCCTTAAACAGAACTAAAAATATGTTGTCCTGTGGTATATTACAGGTCTTAATTATATTGAGCATCATAAATAACAAAGAATCCCAAATACCATGCTATGTCCCTTTTGACATTTAACACTTGATAGCTTTGCCTCATAGCCTGCTGACCTGGCCTTTCTGAGGAGAGAATCACAAGTTTTCCATGTGACAAACACTGCCCTTTGTAGTAAAAATAAGTTATACTAGGGCCTAACCTATCATACCCTATAGCCTTAATATTATATCCATATTCAATAAAATATAGGCTATGTGTGTTGTACTGGAAAGCACTGTTATTTATGAATAATTACTGCAGATTAGGTCCTATAGGCGCACATGATGGTCTAATTTAGATAAAAGGAAAAGGATGGTGTATTGATGCTATATCTCCTGATGTACTCATTTTTTTTTGGTTGAGTTCCTCCAGCCATTCTATAAAGCCAAGTGTGAAGTAGAAGCAGACAAGTATACAATCATAAACCTTGTGTTCCTGTGAACGCTTAAAGTGCCACTGCAATAGTAAGACGACTGACACTCCATATCACTGATTGACACTGACACTCCGATTGTCCGGGAATGGCATCTCAATTGGATTTTGAGAGAGGTGGAGATCAAAGAGACATACAAAATTGCCACTTTCCTTTGGCCGAAAAACAGCCAGCTCCGGATGTTGTCTTCGTTCAAGAGAGGCAACTTGCACCAGGAGGTTCGCAGACAGTTAAGCAACATTACCAACTCCAAAGCCACAAGTGACCAAGGAGAAGGGCCTGGTCCTGCGCCGAAGAAAGTTGCAGTGGACTTTCCAGATTGGGAAAATTTACCTGTGGCAAATGCCAAGGATGAAGTAGAACTGTACGTGAGTCAATCTCCAAATGCGAGAAGACAGAGATGTTCTGGCCTGGTGGGGTGAACATCATCTCTCTTACCTGAAATTAGGTGTCCTTGCTCATGGCATTCTTGCCATTTCAGCCAGCAGCAGTAGCAGTGAACGCAACTTCAGCGCAGGAAGAACAATTGATCATAGGAGGACAGCACTGAAGCCATCCACTGTTGATGCCATCCTTTTTTTACTCAACTTTAGTTGAGTCCTAATGTTTGGATTATGTAGTTGAAATAATTGGCAGAGTTAATTTGAAGTGTTCAATTAAGTTTTTGAAAGGTAGGCTACCGTACGCATCCGTCACCTGTTATCATTAAGAAAGTCTTTGCTTTTAACAGTTGTTGAATAAAGACAGGATACACAAGCTTAACGAGAATACTTTTCTTTTTCTTTTACCTAAGAGAGTAACCTTACAATCACTCGGCATCGTAGGCTATGTTTCGGTCATTACACATTACGATCGTTAAACTTACGGACAGAAATGTATAAATATATGTCGGGTTCGGTCACTGCTCCATCGCAGTCGGATTCGGACAGAAATAAGAAGCCCGAACAGCACTCTGATGTATTCATGTGGAATGGCAATAAAGCTGAATCTAATGTAAAGCATCTTAATATATTGCCTTTCAGGACTATCAACGTTTCCCACAGTGCCGACCCCTTGGCCTCCACGTGCTGCCCCACTCCAAAGATGACAGACCGGCCCCGTAGCACAGGGGCTGAGGATGTACTCCAGCCTCCGGGCAGCCTGGCCACTGTGGTGGTGAGTGCCGAGGCCCAGCCTGAGCCAAAGGACAGGGTGGAGCTCAGCTGCTGTCGAGTGGAACGGGACCCTGATTGCGGCCAGCGTCGGCGTCAGCGTCAGGGGCAAAGACGAAGGAGACGCCCGCAGCAGCAGCCTGTTGCCATGGGAGACTCGCCCAGTCCCACCGGCAGTGTGATCAGCATCAGCAGCGACCCGGATGAGGATGGAGAGGACAGCCCTCAAAGGTGAGAGCACCGTCCCAGCTCAGTGGCAGAAATATGTAATCATTACTACCACGGGCAAAAACGAGTACTGTAGACATTATTTAATTTAGCTGCATAATGGCGGATTTCCACTACAGCCCTACTCTCCCCGGCTCTACTCTACTCGTCCCAGTTTAGAAACCAGCCTGGTTTGCTTTTCCACCAGCCCGGGTATGAAGTGGTGCTATTGTGAAGTGGGTGTGGACGAACTGCCGTGACGTCGCTAGAGTTAGCTTGCTAACAACTATGTAGTAAGTGGTAGCTGCCTGACCTGAAATAAGTAGGCTACACTTTTCTCCGAATTTGAACAGTGAACACTTGTGCTATTAGGTTTTAAATAATGCACTACACTTACACTTGCCGACTGTAAAATGAATACAGAAAACTTGGAAGAACTCCAAAATAACGTAATTCCACACACACACTGTCCCGTTCACTTCAGTGGAACAAAACTCAAGCAGTGAACAGATTTTGTTACCTCTCATTTAAACACTCGCTGATGGCGCTATATGCTCAGAATATTAGACCCGTAGATCAAATGTGTGGCTTGGAATATTTTAATATTAATTGGAATATAAGTTGTTCTCTCTAGCCTAGTAGCAGAGAATAGGGAAAAAATGGGCTCTGTTAAATAAGCTTGCCTCCACCTCTCAAACCAGTCAGCAGCGTCAGTCTGTCAACGTCACGCTTTAGTACCTACTTGGCCCGAATAGAACCTTGCTGAACCAGGTACGAAAAAAAGTACCTACTTTCCCCTACTTCGGGCCGGTGGAAATGCAACAAACGATCAATCAAGAGGATTTTTGTTGCAGCTTAGTTTCACCTCTGAAAATATTTGGTCCTATATCTTGTCTGTAGTAATATGATTAGTGGGTTCTACTAAATAATCCAAATGTGTGTGTGTCAGGTGTGTTGGCAGTGTGGAATGTGAGGCGTGTGAGGGAACCCTGAACATGCAGCGTGTGTGTTCACTCAGCAGCCCTGATAGCAGCCTCAGCACCAGCTCCTCCACCTCGGCCCGTTCCAGCCCTGGGCCCTGCAAGAGAGCCAACAGGTAGGAAAATTCTCCCATTCCCTCTGTAGATGGATGGAAACTTTCCCATTCCCACTGTAGAAGTCAGGAATATCATTTCAGATTAGGGCTGGGCGGTATATCAGTATTTAATCTATATCGATATAATTTCAAACCACGATATGATTTTGACATATCGTGTATATATCGGTTATGACTTATTTTTTAATCCAGAGACAAGTCCGCTTTTTTCTACTCTATGCGACGTCTGTGCGCTAGTGGTCCTTGCTTTGAGTTAGCTCCTCCCTCCCCCTAACCGGAGGAAGGGCTAATGTGGCCATAAAAGCGAAACAACGGTTCAATCATTTGTAAATGGAGGCCATTGGCAAACATATGAAGAGTGTTACAAACTCCAAGGACAGACCGCCACAAAACCAGTGGAATCTGAGCAAAACTAATGACTTCCCTATGACAGAAAAAGCGGTGGTGGACCGCTAACGTTAACACAATCAATTGCCATGGTGGGCGTAGCATCAATTGCCATAGTGGAACACGGATTTGTGTTGTTGAAAACACTCAACCCACAATACATTTTACCCAGTCGTCATTACTTTACAAGACAAGAACAGTCGCGACTATGATGAGAGAGCGCGTTGAGGACTTGTTATATTGAAAAAGCTCAGGAAAAAGCTCATTATTTATTTTTATAGACACTTTATTTATTTTATTTTATAAGTGACCAACCTGATTAAAAATAGCAAAGACAAAAAAAAAGAAAAGAAACATGCCCTCTTAAGTGTACAGTTTACAGTTGCTGATGTTACATTAATAAAAACAATTACTTTTATATTATTATAGTTATTATATTATATAGTATATAAGTTGTTGTTTTTTTTTTTTTGCTGGAAAGATATCGAGATGTATATCGTATATCGAGATGTACATTTTAGTCCATATCGCCCAGCTGTATATCAGATGTATGGATATCAATGAGATATCAAAATTGCAGCTGCCAAAAGTTGTTACCACTGGCTGGCTCACCAGTTGCTTGCATCTAAATGTTCTAAAACAGGAAATAGGTTCCTTTCTCAGAAGCCTAGAACAGTCGAGTTCTTGGGTTGTAAAAAGGCTAGAGCACAGTTGATGACCCACCCCAGACAACTTGCAACACAGTTGACAGTTTGTGAAACTGTTTTAGGAAAACATAAAAAATTGGAATCTTGATGTATTTATGGACTAGAGTTATAACTGTTCTCATCTACTGCAGCATGTCCGAGGACGACGGCAGCGAGAGTGGACGCGAGACGGTTGACGGCTCGCCAGCGTCCGACTCCTCCTGCGGCCCAAGCCCCGGCCCTTACTCCCAGGCACCCTGTCTGGCCAATCAGAACAGCAAGAGCCGGCCTGCCCCGCTGACCCCCGCCTCCCAGCTCGGCCGAGCCAACAAACCCCCCGTCAGGACTGTCGTGGTTCCACCCATGCGGGTGCAGAACAACAACAGCACTGTTGCGGATGAGCGTCTTGCCAGCACAGGTGAGCCCCCCTCCGCTTTCCCTCTGGGCCTGCGCAAAGCTTCCCCATTGCCCGGAACCCTCCATCGATCAGCACAGCAGACCTTTTGCACTGGGGACAAGAGCTGTTGAGTCGTATTCTTTCATGACCCTGACAGACAGGAGGTCTTAACAGGGACGTCATCTTGGTACATGTAATCATGTAATCATATAGTCATAGCAACCTCCCCATGCTCTTTGTCATGTTAGATTTCAGTTGGGAAGTGTATACCAGAGTGACTTCATCCTTTTCAGGGGTGTTCGTATGTGTGTTACATTAGATTAGAATACAGGCCAGGAAGTTGTCAGTGTGCACAGTGGCATTGACTTTTTTTAGTGTGGTTTGATTTTTGTAATATTTTGGAAGAAAGCGCTCGACTCCGGATATATAAATAAAGTCTTTGGGTGTGTGGAAAAGGGGGTTACTCTAATTAGTCAGTTACATACCGGACTCCCAAAATCCAATTCTTATTTAGGAAGTAAGACAACCACACAAACCTTTCGGCGTAAGCCATCTTTAGCGCATTGTCGTCTTACCAGCTTAAGAAGTGGATTTTGGGAGTGCGTTTAAGTTAGATATTTGTAAAGCATGAAGTGTGGTGTGGGCTGTGCTGGGTTGCCCCCTCCACCAACGCCGTGCATCCCTTTGCCCCCGCCCATCTCTGCTCCCACAGGTCATAGAGGAGAGCCCCGGGCCTACCACACATTAGTGGGTCCCCGAGGCCACCGCAGGTGATTATGGGTAACGCCACGTGTCGTACGGCTCGCGCCACGGCACTGTGCCCCTGCAGTCTATGAGTGAACACTTTTGGTTTTTTTTTTTCTTTCTTTTTTTTCCCCATTCTTTTTGGTTTGAATTTCTCCACTGTTGCACTGTTGTTGTTGGTTTTCTGTGATATCTCCGGTCTCAGTGCCCTCTGCTGTTATATTCTTGTGTGTGTGTGTGTACGCGCCTGTTTGTCTTTAATCTGCAGACAGTCGCCAGAGTACTTTCCTCTCCTCCTGTGGCATTCTCAGTCTCTGCTTTCAACTCGTCAGGGCTATAAAGTTAATATTGCCGTTTCATGCAGCCCTCATTGTGCCTTTTGGACAGCCTGGCGCAAGTTGCCTGGCTTGGCCCGGCTCAGTCAGTTCATGTAGCCCTGTCTGAAAGGGTCTGCGGCAATATGGGATCTTTATAGGCACTGCTCACAGGGTTCTTGTTCGGCTGAGTCCGTTCTCATGTCAGTTTGCATGAAGAACATGCTCTGAGGCCATTTTGTTTTTGTTTTGTTTTGTTTTTTTTCTTCGAGTATCTGTCAGTATTTGTCCCTGGCCATTTTTGTTTGTGTCTCCTCAGAAAGCACAAGTTGTAGTTCAGTGTGGACACAACATGGTCTTTCAGGCTCTTGGCCAGCCTTAGCTGTTGGTGTCAAAGACTAGCACCTCTGATTGCCAACCTGTCCCCAGTCAGTGCCCCCTTCTCCTCCTTTGTCAGTTCCCCCACAGCTGTGTTGTTCACCATTTGACCTTATTTCCTGTTTGTTTTGTCTGCATCTGTCCTCTCTCTCTCTCTCTCTTTCTTTCTTTCTTTCTTTCTATCTTTCTTCCCCTCTTTTTTTTTTCTCTTTCCTGCTGCTGTTTGGCTGTCACTCTCGCTGTCTTTTTTTTCTTCTTCTTCTTCTTTCTTTCTCTCTCTCTTGTATGTCTCTTTTTTCCTCTCTTTCTCTTCTTTCTCTCTCTATCTCCCTCTCTTTCCCCTTCCTCTTTTCTTGCGCTCTCTCCCCCCTCCTTTCTCTCTCAGTCTTAGAGTCATTATGCCAGTCCAGAAGGCGCTGCGTCCCCGCACGGCTGAACCATTTCTCCACCCCCATTCTGCCCCACCAGCAGAAGCTCAGCTCGGCATTTCAGCAGCAGCCACTGGGCTTCGGACAGGTCAGATGCATGCACGCACACACACACACATACACTTACATATTTTTGAATTGACAGTCACATACACACACGCACACACACACACTTTTGTATTTGAATTGGCACATAGACATTTATTTATTATTACGTCAGAATCCAAATTTACGTTACCAAATGTAATGAGTCTTAAACAGTACTAAAACAATCTGCTCATTGGGTGGATGTGGGGTAAAGGTGTCCCCTATGTCTCCGTTTTCCAGTTATGCTACACACTGATTAATATACCGTATTGGTTCGAATATAAAACAATGTTTTTGTGCTAAATATAGATTTCGTTCTAAATATAGATATAGTTCTAAATATAGTTCTATATATCTCTTAATAAAGGGGGGTGTCATCTTGTATTCGCAGACTAGATAACATTTATATTTACATTTACATTTATGCATTTAGCAGATGCTTTTATCCAAAGCGACTTACAAAAAGAGGATAGCAATCAAGCTACATAGCAGAAACCTTAAAGAGCATAGTGCTAGGGAATAGTGCTTCAGTTCAACTTAGTACTAGGATAGAAGATGTTCTCTGAATAGCTGGGTCTTTAAGAGCTTTTTGAAGGCCTCCAGAGATAACATAGCGGATTTTAAAATTATGGTAGTGAGCGCGGCCGAATACTCTAACTCTAAGCACTCTAAGCAGCCAGACAATATGGGGTCATTGGGTGCAATGTTTGTTGGTTGCGACCCCAGAAAGAATGGCTTAAAAATGCTAATAGTCAAAGAAAGTCTTGCTGCGGGCCTCAATACGGCCGCTCCCAAGAAATTGACAGGTGAGTCTGTGTGTATGTCACAGTAAAATGTGAAGATGGAATGAACTGAACATAGCTTACCCTCAAATTAATTCAAAGCTAGTCTTGGTTGGTGTAAAAGAATGATGCGACACAATGGACTCTTTCAATGGTCGCTTTGTTGCAAACCATTTCTTGCCTGGTTAGTGAGGTAGATGACGTCTGTGGGGAGTAGCCCAGGTTATATGGTAAGTAGCAGAAGCAGGAGCTCAATTTGCACTACTGTTTTCATTGTTTCAGTGCTTTCATGTTGTAAACTAGACTAATGCAGACCATTTATGGCCTATGGTTAATGCATAGCCTATGGTTCTTTATTGCATTTTCCATTTTGTAACTTTTCTGAAACAAAAATATTCAATAGGCTGTGGAAAGATACAGGTTTCAATTTAGCACACAATTAGGCACACAGGTTTCAGTTTAGACAGTTCAGGGCTGCCTGCAGTTAAGCTTATTTTTTTTATTATTAAAATATAAAAAACAAAAGCTTCTTAAATGTTGTTTTTTTTCCCCCAATAAATTATAACCAGCATTATCAAATAAATACATTTTCTGGGGAAAAAAATAAATAAATAAAATCTTGGTCGTCAAAAAAACTTTTTTCTCCAAAAATTACCTGGGAAAAGGGGGGTCGCCTTGTATTCGGGCCAATATGGTAATTTAATAGAATAATTATTTGGCACACACACACTTGAATGCACTGAATTTCAAATCATTTGCAGAGAGTGGTATGCGTTAGGAGTACCTGTTGTTGACCGGGATCCTGTCTTGTCCCCCAGGTCCAGCCCTACGGCTCCTGCCACAAGGAGTGGAATGGCAACTACGTGTCCCACCGGCCGCAGGCCTTCATCCCTCCCACCGTACACGCTCACGGCCACGCCTTCCCCCTGGCAGCCCACAGCAGCCCCACCCACAGCATGGCTCCGCCCCTGCCTCCACCCACCACCGCCCCTCCCCCGGCCTCGGCTCCAGCCCCTCCGCTGCCCCCACCGGTGCAGGCCCCTACGCTGCTTTCCTTCCCTCCGCCCCCTCCTCCTCCACCCTCCTCCGCTCCCACTGTGGCCCACCTGCTGGCCTCACCCTGCCCCTCCCGGCCCGCCGTCCTGCAGCCCGCTTACGGACTTCTACCACCGCCGCCACCACACCCTCACCCGTCGCTCACGGTAGGACTCAGCCCCCACCCGCACACGCACCACCACCCGCTCCCGCAGGGGCAGTTCAAGCCGCTCTTCCCCCCACACTCCTTCATGGCCTCTCCCGTCTACGCCGGCTTCCCCCTCAGTCCCACCAAGCTCAGCCAGTACCCCTACATCTGAGCCCGAGTACCCGGCCGCGACTGGTGCGCTCCACAACCTCCATCCCCTCCTCCTCCATCTCCTCCACCTCTGCCTCCACCAGCAACATAAACGCAGCCGCTAGTGGGGTCATGCCTGTGGCGGCAAGTCCAGTGCTCAGTTTCCGGTTCTGAACGAACTGCACCCTCACCCTCCCCGACAGCCAAGTGACGGAGAGGGACTCCTGCAACTTCTACAAACTCAAAAGAACCTTTTCGTATTTTTTTAAGAAACCATGTAGGAGGTTGATGATGCAAAATGATTTGAGCTTTACAGTTAATAATGGAAGCGAATGAATTAACTGAAATTTGAGTGTGTCAAATGTCAGTGTGCTTGCATGTTTGTGTGTGTGTGTGTGTGTGACTGAGCGAATGCATTAGATAACTCGCTTACAATGTGTTTCTGTTTGCACATTTGATAAAAACCCAGACGTCAGATCTCCTTTTTAACAGGGATGAGAGGAATATTTAAACAAAAATACAATCCTCCAGCTCTTCTCTCCCCCTACCCTTCCACTTTTCTCCTTTTTTCTCCGACAATTCTTCTGTGTTGCCTTGGAAACGTATGTGCTAGACCGCGTCCCAGGCTCCTGTGCTTGGGTCACATATATGTGTGTATCAGCCTCATAGTGTACTGGTGGAAACTCTCCTCTAGTCTTTGTAGCATCCTTGCTGTGCTCTCAGTGTTTGGTGGCCCAACCAAAGGCACCCTCCCCAGACAAAAGCCTGCATGTTTTTGGGCATGAGCACAAGAAAGTGACCTGGATGTTGGTTTGTTTTTGTTGGTTTGCTTTTTGCTTTCTGAGAGAAGGCAACCGGTGGGACTGTTGACTGACTGTTGTATTCTTTACACACTCTTGTGTCCAAGACTCACTGCATTGCAACCTGGTTTCACACAAAAAAAGTGCCTTACCAGCTTTTCAACGGATGTGGCAACCCTTACGGTCTAAAAAAAAACCTCTGGACTGCAAAACTTGCAGAGAAAAAGTGGTTACTCATTAGTGTTGTAGTCTGTTAACACTCTTTTCTCCGTCTGGCTTAGTCAGAACTATAGGAACATCAGAAGTGTTGAGATGGCAGAAATGTCCAGTATTTCATCAAATTACAGTCTGAGGGGTTGAAGATGCCTTGTTTCTACCTTCACTCTGACAGAAACAAGTTTCCGCAAGCTTGCGTCTATGTAAACCATGTCTTGCACATCCTTGCACGTCTTGCACACGCTCGTTCTCACTGTCCCACAGAATAATTCTGAAGCGTTTTGATAACGTGACACTCAATATTATAGCAACCTGGGACCAAACCAGTCTTCAAGTCCCATCTCCAGTTTTGTCCCCATCTGTGATTGTGTTTCTATGATCTGAGATCCCATGATTTTAAGCTTGTTTTCATTTTAACAGGATTGGGAAAATCTGATGCTTCCAGTGTAGATTGCCTTGATACAGTTTAGTGTTCTGTGTTATCTGCTAGTTAATCGAACTTTTAAAGCCCCATCCCTTTGTCCCGTTTTACTGGTATACTGTATTGCTCGTAATTGAGTTGTTTATAGCATATATTTTTTATTACCACAGTAGGCTGTTGTATGTGTGTGATGGCATGTATTCACGTGATCTCCAGCTTAGCACAGTAGTGGTGGAGTTAACTTGGGATAAGAGTGGTTAATGAGGCAGCCGCCCACTGTTCAGAGGGTTCCTTCTGTGAATAGAGTTGAGAATGTGGGCTGATTTTACTCACACATAGTTATGGCTAACAGTATTGGCACTGTTTTAACGAACTTGTAGTACAATATGTAGGCCTAGTATGGTTTATTTCTTCATTAGCTGTAAGCGTTTGCTATAGCTTTGGTGGGATTCATGTTATTTCCTTCAGTTTCATTTGGTTTGTTTGCTTTTCCACTTCAGAATCTTAAGACTTCTCAGTATTTGATCACCATCTATCAATCATTGCTGGAGTACATGTTTAGTGCTTTTCTCAGATGTGAGTTGTGTGCAATTTATTCTGTTTTCTGAGCATGTTTTATAGATATTGTGCTCTTAATCGTCCCATTTGATTACAGACCTTATTTGTAACATTCCGTCAGAAGGTTGTCGTCTTGAGCATTTTTATTTTCTTTTTCGTGTGTGTAGGTGCGTTGTTGTCGCTATCAAATGCTTTGCAAGACCAAAGACCATAACTCGTTTCTCAAGCAAAGTAGCTACCATAGATGGGACTAGTCAAAGCGTCTCATTGTGTGGGAAATGGGGGACAAAAAGGTTGAGGTTGACGTTTTAGCTTTTTCAGGCAAGTAGTATCATTTATCTTGAATGTATCATAGATAAGCTGCTATATACTGATTGCCACTTCCTAATAGCTGTGAAAGTAGGTGATTTTTAACGTAGATCCTACTTAGCATTCTTATTTTGGTGTAAGTCTAAATACAGTAGAAGTGTGGTTTTGATATGACCTAATAATAGAAGTGTGTTATTTTGTCTTGACTATTAAGATGGGCACCGAAACCCCCACCATCACCCCTTTTTTTGCCTCTGTATATTTTGGCTTTTTAGTTTGGAGTGTATTTTGTGACTACTGTATTGCACGGTGTTTGGGTGTGTTCTGGGTTTATTTTGAGTGATTTTTGTTTTTTTCATGTTTGTTTCTCATCTGTTTTTAAAGTGTAGTTATCTTTGTGCTCATCGGCGTGTACACATGTTTGTCTTGATGTAAAATAATTGAACTATATTTTAAACATTGGCCTTCTGTTGACACGATTAGCTCTACCTTGTAGGCTTCACTCTATGGCTTCACTGTTCTGTATTACTGACACTCAGATATGGTATACTTTTAGTGCTGTTCTTCCTGTATGCCGTGGGATTGAGAGTTAACTAGATATCTGATGTTCCTTTAACTTGCTACTAAGCACTTGTTAACCTGTCGATAAGCTAACCTGGTGTGGGTGTGTGTGTATATGTGTGTGTGTGTATACATATGTATGTATGTATGTATGTATGTATGTGTATATACACATACATACATACATACACACACACACATATATATATATATATATACATTCATTGATTTAGGCTTTAGTGTTTTCTGTTTCTAAATTTGCAGTGTTTAAAGAAACTATAAGCCTCAAAATGAATAGATTTTTATAATAGTTATTTTTTGTTTCTGTTTTTCCTTTTCATGAATCCATGATGATTTAAGTGCAGAATCATTGTGTTGTGTAACCAAGCCTGTGTTGTGCTGTGTAGTTGCTGAGCACCTATTGGTGTGTGAGTAGTGATCCTCTGGTGTCACTCTGTGTCCGTGTGTGTTGCTTGTGACCAGCCCTGAGCTTCTCTCCTGGTTTACTGGGTGTAAAGCACACATTTTGTGCCTTATTTTTAAAGCAGCGGGGAGGAGGGGCTAGCAGGTGTCTGGAGCCAGTAGGCACTCAGTGCCTGTCCTCGGCCCAGTCACATCCCTTTTTTAAGTCCGGAAGGAACACAAATATAATGCCCTGTCAGGTCTCCCTCACATTCTCCCCATCTGATCATGTCATTAGTCAGACCTCTGTCAATATCAAGATTCTCCTCTTGGACACTGCATAGGAGTTCCCAGCACATATATATAAATATATACACACACACGCGATATACATTTCTAATCCTTGTTGATCTGTGCAGTATTTGCTCACCTCCTTCCCCTTCACCATGCTCACACACAACCACACACACACACTCACAGTTGAGTTGTTTGACTGTCAATGTGTTAACATGCTGAGAACCATTTTAATGAACGGACAATAGAAGAGACAATAATGTGTTATTAATCAGGGAATATTGGTATGCTGATAAAATTGCCCAAGGCATGATTCTGTTGTATTTGGGAGGATTTACATATATATACACTGTGAATGTACACATGAAGTAAAATAATATTAGTAGTAATAATAATAAATATTGATAATGGTAATTGGGGTTAAAGGCCATGGAAAATGTGGAAAATATATCCCTTACTTCATTGAATTAGAATTGTGTCTAGCCTGTTTTACTCAATCTATAGCAGGTCTAGATGATACTCTTTGGACTGCAGACCATTTAGACTTCTTTTGTGTCCATTTTTCACCAACAGCACAATACTATCTTGTTATGGTCCAGGGCACCTTCCATTTCACCAGCTTGTAGTTTTAAAAATGCGTCCACTGGACATTGGGCTGGGTCTAAGCAGGTAGCTCTGGGAGGCCATGTATAGATACTACTGCTTGTGCACATACAGTAATGTTTACTAGTATGCATGTTGAATTGAAAAGTTTCTCTAAAATATGATTTGTAAGCAGTAGGTAGGACGATACTTTAAGGATATGCCTTCCCTCAAGCTCAACCAAAACAAGATATCAAGTTCAGTCAAGCACTCAGATGACGGAATATAAAAGATGAAGTGTTGGCTTAATCTTGTTCACAACGGACTGAATAGAATTTGTGCTTTATTTAAATCAAACCATTATTATTATTATTCAAAGTACCAAACATTTTAGCATAGAATTGTATTTTCCTCCACCTACTCAGTTTAGAGATTATTGTACATCAAATTCAGGGTCTTTTATATTTGTCTCGTGCTACTGCGTCATATACCTAAATCCTTAATGCATTGGTTTGATTGCTTTAGATATATTTTTACATGGATTTCACTTTTTATTCCAGGCAGGTAATTGTCAAAATGTTGAATCTCACTGCTTGTTAATAGATAATATATTTAGGTTTTACAAAGCAAATAGTCTTTATTTACTAGATATGAGCGGTTACTGTTTTCATATTTTGTAGATTTTGTGGCTCCCTTAATTCTGTTTGCTTTTGATTTTATCCCTGCTATGTTAGTTTGCCATGTAGCCATTGCACTGTGCAATATTTACAACATGAGGACTGGGAAATATATATTTTTTTCCTTGATGTAATGTCTTACAGTTTGCAGTCGTTTTTTCCCTCTAGTTCTCAGTGATTATTTTTCTCAGTGTGACCAAGCCTTATGTACTTGTCACAGAAAGCGGGTTTTTCCTGGTGACTATTGGTGAGTGTCAAAATTAAGAATTTATGGTGTATTGTCGAAAATCACTTTGAATAAAAATATCCTGACTATTGCAGCAAAAATGTTGCCGAGTATTTTCTTTTTCAGAAAGTTTCACCTTTGCTCTCTGTGATAAAACGACGCCATCTGGTGGATATTCAAAAACGCAGGTGACCGTTTAATGCTCATTTCCGGTGGTTATGTAACCACTAAATGTTAATTAAACCGCATTTCAACCTGCATTTGGGTCTACACATTTTTTGTTTGTTTTCTGTCCGAATGCAAATTTTACTCAACAAATCTAGACTATTAGACTAAGTGGTATTTCACAACAAATATTCTATTCGGCGCTCAATAAAAACACCATGGTTGTTTTTAAATTATTATTTAACATATGAGGTTAAATAAACCTGTCTCTTCGCTGCCAATAAAGTGTCCAGCTGTGTCTTAGCCTAATTAATCATTTTGCCTGAGTTGACTGAGCACAAAATACCAACATTTCACTTCACATGTGGCAAAAAAAAAAGCACATTGAAATCGGATTATTCTCATATTTTCAATCGCTTGTTCCGTTCCCTGCTTGACCCAGTAGAGGTCGTCTGAATCTCTGCTGCAGCTTATTATTGTGGCCCATCTCTTGTTCGCGTTCAGTCGCAAGCATTTTAGTCACTGGCGTGATCTTTCTGAAGGGACACGTTTACATCCCCCGCATGCGTGTATTTCAATCGCGCGGATGACCATCACAGACCTGAATACTGCGGCTTCGACAGCACAGTAAATGGACTCGAAAATGAACAGCTTGTAAACACGGACGCATCCTCTGTCCGCAAGGCGCATTTATTTCACAGCACGCTTTGGCATCTTCTCAGAAGGCGCATCGCCTTTAAAGTTTCAATGCTGCCGTTCAGGCTGTCAAAACGACATACAAGAGACGACCGCACTTTGGGAACTGGAAAGGACTGGTGATCAAATGTCTTTTGAGGCTCATATACTGTTGAGCATATACAGGATAGACCGATGGCCTCAAGAATTGCGTGTAACCATTCCTACATCTTGGTTACCGGTCAGGATGGTAAA
This sequence comes from Limnothrissa miodon, assembly GCA_017657215.1. Classification (NCBI taxonomy): domain Eukaryota; kingdom Metazoa; phylum Chordata; class Actinopteri; order Clupeiformes; family Clupeidae; genus Limnothrissa; species Limnothrissa miodon. The sequence goes on along the minus strand of JAGFZM010000820.1, from coordinate 79,371 downwards.
CCTCGAGCTCTCGGTTGGTCGGAATGGGTAGATGCTGCGATTGGATTCACCTTGTCTATACGGATGAACCGCAGGATATCTGGTCAGGAAGGAGTGATGGCCAAGAGTGTCTTGTCGTTTGGAATGCTGCTTCTGCTTGTGCACTCTGCGTTTGCCGTTGATGGTGAGATGTTTATATTTTGGTTGCCAACCTGTTTGAGTTAATGTCGCAGAATGATATTCCTATGAATATTCTTTGCAGGATAAATTCACACAGAACCATGTGTGACTTCTATAATGTGCGGGGTATGTTTCATAAAACAACAACGGTCCTATAACTAGCCAGAATAATGGAATAGCACTAATTTTCATAGAATATGACTGACACCTTAACATTGGGTTCCATAACGCTCATCATATTTGGCACTGTAAGAAAAATACGAACATTGCTTCATTTCAATGAGTCGGTTGAGCCAAAACAATGACCCTTACTCCACGCTTGTCTGTCAACAAGCGTGTATCCGTACGTGTCAAAACAGCTGGATGTACAGTATACCATCTATTGTTTTTTGTTTGTTTTGTTGTTCTTTTAGCCTGCATGGCACCAGTAGTCCAGTTACCTCATTTCATAGACGTAGTCACAGATTTTAGAAATGCTGACATCTGATATAGGCCTACAGTTATTGTAGGCTGAAGCAATGATGTAAATGAGTAATTAATTCGGTCATGCATTTCACAAAGTGATGCATTGGCCTCAAGCATCTGTTACTTTGCGCAGTCACATATATGATCCGATGTTGTTACTGGGGACAGAAGGGCTTAGTCATAACAATGGATCAACAAATCAGCTGACGCAAATGACTGGAAATCTCAAAACACATCATTGTGTCTTGTAAAGATTTGAGGACAAAAGAAAAGGCCAGGCTAGCAATACACAGCGGATAGGCTAGGCCTTAACACTTTTGAACTAGCCTACCACAAAATTTTGGCCAGAATTAGCAGTCTGTCTTGAGACTTACAATTTATTAGTGAGATATACATATTTTATATAAAATTAATTGCCTGTTTAACTGTGGGAATCAAAACTTAAATTGCTGGTATACATCAATTCTTGAACATGCCATCACACACTTGTCATGGCTGATAAAAATTCATTTCATTTTTCATAATGACAGTTTCATAATGAGTCCTTAGAGCCTGTCCCCTTACTTGATATTTCTTTTGACAGCTACAGAATTTTTGATATCCAGTGCAGAGACAATGCCACACCAGAAAGGTTGTTGGGAAATGTTTATTTGCAGAGTGCTATTAGGTTTCTTCCTTTACCATAACAAGTAAAAACAAAAAACGCTGATAGGGAGTTTTTCCTTGCCCCTGTTGCTCATTGGGCCTCTTTGTGTCCTTGAGACATGCCTTTTGTAAAAATGCGCTATATAAATAAAATTGAATTGGACTACAGCTAGACACTAGTCAACATTACCTGTTGCTATGGGAACTGAAAATGTTGTGAATAGGACACATGCTATGAGCTAGTTACATAAAACTCAGCCTGCTTTTGAATGGTTTGATGGAAATAAACATGTAGATGCATGAAACTGTTTTTTGTGTGTTCCCCTGTGACAGAAGAAGTAGCCCAATAACCTAAGAAATCAGCACAAGTGAGGATAAGGCCTCACCATTTCATCCACCTATGCCATCTCCCCCTTCCCCTCCCCCTTATTTAGTTTCATTTTTCAAAGCACAACTTTGTGACCAGAAACACTTGTGGATCCCTGACTACTGCAGTTACTTCAATGCCCCCACAGTGATGCTCTCCGACTCAACAGGAGCCCACTGTGCAGTGTTGCCATGGGAACAGATCTGCTCCACACTTTTTTTTTTTGTGAGTAAGTGTATTATCTGAATGACAATGATGAACTGCATCATCTGTCTGATCCAAAGGTTTATGAGAAGTGTTGCTGTTTTGCCAGTTTGGTTTGGCAAAGAACACATACTGTTAACCAGTGGACTCCTGCTCACAGAATATATTACATAATTTGACATTAATGGCCTGATCAGGCATCATGAATGTTCTTTATTTATAAAGATAAGAACAATTTCTTATTTTCAAGTAATATTCCAGATCAGAAAGTAGTCACTGAAGTATGACATGGGCATGTTGCTATGAGAAGCCATCATTGTTATGCTGGTTGATAATGGATCTGTCAACAAAAGATTGGTCATGAGTCATATAATTCCAGTGGCCTCAAGAATTACAGATAGTTTTGAATGGTGGGGAGTCAACTATTCAATTTCTGACTCTATTTCTTTGTTGTTGTTTTCTTTATATATGTTTGTATGTATGTATGTATGTATGTATATGTCTGTGTGTGTGTCTGTGTGTGTGTGTGTGTATGTATGTATGTATATATTGTAAATAGGCTACTCTATATATGTATGTACACTCAACAAAAATATAAACGCAACACTTTTGTTTCTGCTCCGATTTTTCATGAGATGGACTTAAAGATCTAAAATTCATTCCAGATACACAATATTACCATTTCTCTCAAACATTGTTCACAAATCAGTCTAAATGTGTGATAGTGAGCACTTCTGCTTTGCTGAGATAATCCATCCCACCTCACACGTGTGCCACATCAAGAAGCTGATCTGACATCATGAGTAGTGCACAGGTGTACCTTCTACTGCCCACAATAAAAGGCCACCCTGGAATGTGCAGTTTTTTTCTTTATTGGGGGTCTGGGGACTCAGAACCGTTCAGTATCTGGTGTGACCACCATTTGCCTCTTGTGTTGCGTTTATATTTTTGTTGAGTGTATGTATATATACACATATTAATGTACTTTCATACAACCCTACAGCTGCTCTTCTTTTTCCTGATATATACAGTAGCCTATTTTGCCTAAATTACTGAATGGTTCTCGGAGAAAAGATGGCTAAGAAAGCATTATCATATACACATGTGACCATAACTTTAAAGAAGTATATGTGACACCTTTAATCACAGGTATGAATGTGTCACTGACCGTAACATATAAAAGCACCAGTCCAGCCGTATAGCTACGACTCGTTCTACTATCTTCAGTGGGGCCCTTGGCTCTTGAGCCCTACTTCTTTTTTCATGTGTCATGATTGGCTGTGCTTGGGTTTGGCCAGGTGATCTCCCTATAAGACAGGATGCCAGTTTCCCCCTCCCTTCCCTGTCTGGGGTTCGTTAGGGAGATGTCAGGCTTCCTCTTCCCCCGCGGGCTGTGCTTCATTAGGAAGATAGCAAGTGTGAAAGGTGATTATGCAGTGTCAAGCCTCGTCTGTTTCTCATGGGATATATTTCTGTTTCCTGTGTGTTATGCATGACAAATCTCCCTCTCTCTTTCTCACACAGTTAATGTGTGTGTGTGTGTGGAGGTGGAGGAGGAAAGGGGAGTGGGATTGTTGTTCAATTTGTGATCTCCATTTGTTGCAGTTATGTAGCTGTTGAGGTAGTTACATGGACATTATGGTGGATCATCTCGTACATTTTCCCTTCCTTTGTAACTATTTCTGTATTCTCA
>JAGFZM010000820.1:60145-74938 GCA_017657215.1 Limnothrissa miodon | reverse complement strand
AAGCCCAACACCAGAACTCCAACGCATTCTGCCATTGAAGAAGAAAGATTTTCCGTATTCCCATGCAGTTAGTGAAGCCCAGCTGTGAGTGTTTGTTTAGTGTCTGGAGCTGGGTGTAACCTATGAATACTGCCTGTGAATAACAATTCATTGTGTGCTTTCAACAGCCTGGAATTCTCCTCACTGGAGTGTGTGCTTCAGATTGCCATTGTTTCATAAATAGAATATATTTACGTGCTTTGGCTCGAAAAATAATGAATTAAAAACACTGTTTATCCAATGCAAACAGCCTAATGAGGCAATTTAAATACTCCATTGTCTTTACATATCCTTATCGGAATAAGTAGAATGTTACATTTGTAAATTAAATCATACAATGTTATCACATTCCCTATTTTTTCATTTCAATAACAAAATACCATGCAGGATATAGACAGATAAAATAAGTCTGCCTGGCTAGCAACAATCTGCCAATACCCTCGTGTCATGAATTTACTCACAGCTTAGATTGTCCCTGTAAACCAATAATGTCAAACCCCTTTGAAATAATATGTGCTCCACAGTAGCTGTGTGAGTTGGCTCATTTTGGAAACTCATTTTGGGGAGTGCAGAGTCAGACAGATTCCATTTTGCTCCCCGTATACGCCCCCCACACTACTGCAGAGTAAGTGACAGACTAAAGAGCCCATTTAACAAATGTGTTTTGGTGCTGTTTTTCCACGAGGGGCTGGTGGATTAGGCCTGACCTCTTGTGGCTTAATGTGGAAGCTTGCAGAGCGTCACTAATGAAATGGCCTTTGAGCTCCAGGCATCACACCTGGAAAAGCCTGCTCCCCGGGCTTTCGGCAACACCATTTCCACCACACACACACACACACACACACACACACATGCAGCCGTGGGCCGTGGAGTAAAGGGCAGAGCGGGGTCGGTGCGCTGACACTCAGGGGCTGATGACACACACGGCGTTATTCTTCAATCTGTCATTTGTAATATTAAAGCCAAGATGAATGTTCATCATTAGGAGTGCTTGTGTTGAACTGGCAGAGGCCTTCACTACAGGTATTCATCATTTGGGTACTTGGGCAACACTGCCTGCATTTGGACTAATAATCCAGAGGCTTGGATAAAAACTTGAAGTGTGTGTGTGAGAGAGAGAGAGAGAGAGAGGGAGGGAGGGATGGAGGAAGGGGGGAGAGAAAAAGATCAAGTGACTGTCCTCATCTCACTCCAGTTCCAGCGCTAGTTTGGATATTTCATCTAAATGACTGTCTGACTGGCCTTTATATGCATATGGCAGATGTTTGAAATCATTTGTTAAATATATAAATATAAAAATAGGCCTTTGTACCCTGAAGCCCTTAAAACAATTGATACATTTTGTGTGTAAAATTGTTGACATATTTTTCAACAGATTGTTATTAAAGAATCTCACCCGACAGCACCAGACCTCCAGCCTGGTGTTTATCATTAGTGTTCAAATGGATTCAAATCCTTTGCTGTGGAGCAGGATGAGATCCTTAGGAGATAATCAAGCACCTTGTTGTTCTCTGACAGTTGGTCGAGGAATGCTGGCCTCGTCAGACCCTTGATTGTTGCCAGCGGCTCTGCGTTTTACCCCTCCAGAGACCTGTGATGTAATGGCAACACAAATGGGACTGTCACATTTCTCTCCTTCTGTCGTTGGGAAAAGAAAATAAATAATAAAGAACTAAGCTCACATCACGGGGCAGAGTGGTGGTGAGCATTGTTTCCAGGGAGCTTGGTGAGAAACTGAATAATAATACAAATTACAGTGAAAGAAAAGGAAGGCATGTTTTTCTTTTTTAAGCCCCCCGCTTCTACTGTCGCTGAGGAAAAGCCGTTGGCCAAGAGATGCGAGACGGAGGCTGGAAAAGTGGGAAGCTCTAAAGATGGAGAGAATACAGGGAGAGTTAGAAAAAGAAGAGAAAGAGTTTCTGTGTGCATGTGTATGAGACAAAAAAAGAGAATGTGTGCGTGAGAGAGAAGGAGAAATCAATAAGGAGAGAGAGAGAAAAAAAAGAAATAGAGTTTGTGTGTGTTTGTGGGAGAGAGAGAGAGAGAGACATTGAACAATGTGTGTGTGAGAGACAGCAAACAATATGCATGTGTGTGTGTGTGTGCATGTGTGAAAGATAGAGTGCATATGTCTCTGCTGAGATTGAGAGAGGCAGAGAAAGAGACTCATCCAGTTTTAATGGGGTTGTGATTGCCCTGCATGCCCCTGAGAACCATAGTCAAATGCATCAAAGGTGTTCTTCATGCTCGTCCCACTAGCACCATACCACAGTCCCGCCTTGCCTGAGTACACGCAGGCAAATCTCCAACCGCCACCAGCACCATCACTTGTGTTGGAGCTTAGAAAGCATGACCTAAAAAACAGAACAAAAAGGAAGAAAAACAACAAAAGAAAAAATTACCCAATGTCTTAGTCAACGGCTATTCAAATGATGATAATACAATGAGACTTAGCGGAAGTACAATGGAAGTGTGTGTGTGTGCGTGTGTGTGTACAGACACAACAAACACGTCCCCTCCTTCAGCATTCAGGAGCTGTCCGACTGCAGGTTTCTGCAGGAGTGATTGCGCTGGGGTTGTGCTTCTCGCTCGGAGCGGCCAGAAGCTGAAGGAACAGTGTTGTGTTTTTGGCTCTGCCTCTGGCCCCAGTGCTTGCATGCCGGAGAGGCTGCATGTGACAGCCAGGCAAGCGCTTACATCCACCACCGCCACCATCATCACTACCTCCACCAGCTCCACCTCCTCCTCAACCATCACATTCACAACCTTCCCCCATCCCACATCAAAGCAGAAATGTGTCTCCATCATATAATGAAGAAAGCTATTGCGGAATCGGCACACTTATCTAGAATGGATGCGGTGTGTACATGTGTGTGTGTGTGTGTGTGTGTTGTGCTGCAATTCTATAATTCCTCCATGCTGTTGCATGTTTTGTGGCCATATGGCGTAGACATTAGCTTCATCACCCTGAATCTATTAGCATGTTCTTGTTGCCTTCTCCACTCTCAGTCATGGCTGCAGTACCATACATCACCCACTGTCATGCTCTGTGTTAGTATTCTTCTTTTTAGGTGCGCACACACAGAAACACACACACACCTCCCCTCCCCTTTCTCTGTTTCCCAAACGTGACTGCGGTTAGATGACCTACCCCAAGCCTGCAATGAGGTCACATGATGGCTTTGACCAATCAGAGAGGGCTCAGCCTTTGCTTACACAGATGTGCCGTGTGGTGTTTCTGCCTCTGTGACGGCAACCGCCAGTTGATTCAGGCTGTTTCCCCAGTCGCACTCACCACCTTTTTGCCGTGCTTAAACAAACATACACACACAGAGATAAACACTCACTCATACTACAAACATTCAAATTCAAATTCAAAAAGCTTTATTGGTCTAACATGTTGCCATATTAGAAAATTGTCTTAGAATGAAAGGCAGTCTTTTCTTTAATTGTGTGTGTGAGGTGTTTGTGTACTATGAATGTTCTGTGTGTGTATTGCATTTGGTATAAAGGATTTTAGGGGGGGGCACATGGTTTGTTGAGGCTCCAAATAAGAGAGGAGAAGGGGGGTGAGCTGGGGGACCGAGGGACAAATCAACATTAACAAGCAGGATAAAGTTGAACACAGCTCTAAAGCTCAAATCTGCCTGGATTGCTGCCATAACTCGTCATCTATATCTGTCACTCTTAGCTGGTCTGTTTCATTCTGTCTTATTTTTGCTCTCTCTCTCTCTAAGTTGTTCGCTATAGAGAATCTATAGAGAAAGTATGTGTGTATGCCAATGCAGAGAGAGAGAGAAAGTTCTCTTGGCATGCAAAAGTGTGATCATGGTCAGAGATGAAGGCTTTGTAAAATTATTATTTCTAACAGATTTTACACTAATTAGGAGTAGACTTCATTTTCTTCTTTTGTTTACTGTTGTCCTCTCTCTTCCTTTTGTTGTTCTCTTTCTCTCTCTCTCTCCACCTTACACACACTCACACTCACACTCAGCTTTCTCCTTGTGTGTGTGTGTGAAAGTGTGAGTGTGCATGTGCGTGTGTGTATGTACGTATGTGTATGTGTGTGTGGTTGTGTGTGAATGTGTGTGTGTGTGACTGTGCGTGTGTAGAATGTAGGATATATCAGGGTGCCAAGCTAATCTTGTTATACAGTCGTGCCAATTTCGGTACCCATTGCAGATGAATATGAACTGGTTGAGCGGGTGGGTTGCTTTGTCGAGCAGTGCTCCAACATAGCCTGAGGTTACAGAGGGCTCTTCTTCACCTTCCTCCTCTTCCTCTTCCTCCCACAGTTGGCCTGTCGAGGATGCTGGGTCGGGTTAAGCAGGCCCTCCTTATGCAAGTGCGTGGTGTCAGAGCATCTCTCAAAGGCCAATATTTACTGTTGACCATTTAGAGCAACTGCTGAAACTTCTAGTACACAGGATTAGGTCTGATGCTTTTGGCTGTAGTCGAGAAAATGGCCAGTGAACCATTTGCAAAAAAAATCCTTTACCGCTTTTATACAATTCCTAAAATTCTCATTTTGTTCACTGTAGTTCAATATGGGAAGAAGTGTCTTTGGCCATCTGACGAGCTTTTGGAGCTTTTATAAATCATGCCATTTGGGTCTAGTAGCAAGTCTGTCTCCTGGCTGACGGGGTGGCTGAGGTTGCAGGCTCGCTTGCTTCGCTGTGAGGCCAGACAGCACTTGAAGAGGAGAGCACTGGTCTTTGCTTTGGCCACATGGACAGTTGACCATCTGGATGTTAATGGTTGAACAATCAGATTCTGAGCTATTGAAGCAGAGAAGAGGACAAACATCCGATTAGTCCAGTCAATGTGCTCTTTTTTTTCTCCGGTTATCTGTCTCATACATTGTTCAACATGGCTGTAGCACATTCATCTTGTTAGGATAAGGCCTTTTGTCTCCAGTTTGCCTGAAGATATGGCATGACAATTTGAAAAGCCATTGCTGAGCATCGCATGGTGAAGAGTTTTGGTTGAGGAAGACACAGGGCACAGTGTGGCACAGTACATGCAGATCTTTGCATTATGTCAGTGACATGCAGTGAGTAAGTGCAGCAAATGGGATCTGTCTTCCAGGCCTGGGATCATGCTCTGTTCCTCTGGAGCCTGCCCTGCTCTGTCTCCATGTTTAAAATGCTGGATAGGACAGCCAAATAATACCTTTTACTGTGCAGTTTTTATGGAGTTTGAAATCATTCACACTTCACATTGGCCTTTCAAATATGTTGGAATGTGTGTGTGTGTGTGTATGTATGTATGTATGCATGCATGTAAATATCTAGGTTAAAATGTGTTGGTGTGGAAGCGCTGTGGCTCAGCGGGCTAAGGCGTCATGCCATGACTCCGGCGACCGACCCCATCTCTCTCCCATTCATTTCCTGTCTGTCTCTCCACTGTCACTATCCGAATAAAAGGCAAAAAGCCCCCCAAAAAATGTGTTGGTGTTTGAATGCCAAAAAGCATTTTCTTAATTTGCTAATACCAGAGGAGAATGATGACTTGGCCCCGTGCCTAAAGGCTTAAATAATGCATGCGTTGAGTCCATGCATTTTGTTTTCCACAGATGTAATTGGGAGTCACTCTCACTCAGAGATGCATCTAGGCAGATGGGACCTAGAAATAGACTCAGGAAGCAGGACCATCCTGTTGGGATGGTGTAATGCCATGCAAAGCCCCCCATAGACCCTTGCAGATTCCATTTCAATTGGCCACCTCCCCACCAGTCCCCCTCACCACCTGTCTTCAAGATGGAGGAGCTCCATGCTCCGTGTCCGCGCCTCACACTGACAGATTTCCGCCACCCCTTAGAACATGCGGGGAACTTATGAGACTTAAGCGATGGATCTCTCTCACCATGTGCTTTTTGCTGTTGCCTGGCAGTGGGGGTTCACTACTGAAACACCATTGACGTGGGCAGCAGTAGTGGAGCCTTGGACCATTTCCTGGGGGGATGTTTGAGATCGCTTTCTCTGTGTTGGCCCACATAGCGAGCATACAGTAAGAGCTGCCCTAGGGATGTCTGTGTTCTATTGCCCCACAGCTCGGGAGCAGCATGCGAGCAGCATCTCTCCCTGCCTAACAGTAATTAAGAGAGGACGCTTAAGCTTTGTGTATGCCGTGAGAGGGAGAGAGGGATCAACACCCCCATAGCCCCTGTTCTGAAGAAGAGAAAAAAAAACTACAACACCCCTCCCCCCTCCCCAACCGACCCCTTTCTCTGTTAGCAGTCAGCTTCCAAAGTGCTGCCCATATGTTGGAGTTGACGGAGCAGGTGGCTATCTGCTGGAGCATAGGCTTTCAGCAGAGTCTGTTGTCAGGAGCACACGTTGGCTTTGCCGTCACTGTCACACGCCCGCACAGCAAAACAGATTCTGCCCTGCCTAGCACCACCACATTCACTTGCTTTAAAAATGGATCCCTGTGATCTTATTATCACACACACACACACACACACAGGCACACACACACACACACACACACACACAGGCACATGGAAAGCTTTGAATAATTTAATCTGCTTAACTTCTATTTTTGAAAGGGTTGGCTAGGGAGCGGGACAACGGCAGGTACTGTAGTCTCAACTTTCGATGACAAAGTAATGATGATGATTAATCAGACCCAATGAACCTGTCTTATGCAACTGGTGAGAGAGAGAGAGAGAGAGAGAGAGAGAGAGAGAGAGAGAGAGAGACGTTTTTCCCTGATGAGGTCATTCAGTGAGGCTGGTGCTGCAAGCCGAGAGAATGGCAGCATCGCCACCCACACTGACGTCTGCATTCAAAATGTGTGTTAGAAGGACAGCACAAATTGACTTTGGAGGTTGGCCAAGGCACGGTCAGTATAAAAGATATCGGTTGTATCTGCCCCCTCAATGCCTGACTCACAGCTGAGCTGAACAGGAGTTCGTGTTATTGCCCTGCCGATTGTTATCTCACTGAAGTAGTGTGTGTATTTTCAGGGTATTTTAGTCAGGGATGAGAGCTACTTCAAGAGCATTAACGTGCTGCTTAACAGAAATAATTTGGTGAGCTTGACCTAAATATGAAATGATCTACTTATGAATACATTTTCCTATCTGTGTTTTCTTGCCTTTAGATGATGACTCAGGAGCTTTGTGTGGATTTTAATGACCATATTTAAATCAGTTGAATCCCAGGCCTGATAGGAAATGTAGTCTCTAGTGATTCACGCTAGTAGGACCATGAAGGACATTGAGAGCTTTAAATCTGAACAGATTTAAAGTGAAATTAAATTGAAATAAGTCGCTCATACTTTGACCTCCTTGATGACTATGTGCTAAATGCTAAATCTCATCTCTTTTGTTGTTGTGTCGTTTTTGTCAGACAAAGGGCGCTTCAAGCCTTCAGGCCAGCCAGCTCTGGCGCAAGAACAGTCTGGTGCTGGCAACCTGTCGGCCACCTTGCCTTCGGCGCCAGATGTGTCTTCGGTGGTGGCAGAAGCATCTCCATCTCTGGCAGGTGTGGACGACTTCTACTTGTCCGTGGTGAGCGCCAGACAGGAGGCCGTCTACTCGTCGTCTGTGCTGACTCTGCCATCCAGAGCCGGAGCAGATACCGAGCCGCGGGCGTTAGTTCAGTCGCTTTACACCTCACCCGTCAACAGTGACAGTCCGACCAATCAGAAACGCGCAGAGGTGCCCTCCGGAAACACAGACCCTCCATCCACAAACCCTGAGGGAAATGACATTGCAGTCACCAGTTCAGGTAAATAACAACAGGTCTTGAACACAAGGCTAGCCCCCTCAGTACTTAAATCACACCTCTCAGCTACTGTGGCCATAAAAATGAGATTGATTTGATTTATTAATTAGGTTGAGAAATGTTCCAATTCACGAGTAATTAATTGATTTATCAAATAGTTTTGAATAATTGGCAAATTTATGAGTAATTATTTGATTCATCAACTATGATGAGTAATTGTCAAATTCATGAGAGATGATTTGATTTATCAACAAGGATGATTAATTGTCAGATTCATGAGTGCTACTGTAAGTACTGAATCTAGGTAGGCTAGGAAGATTAGGTCTCCACGTGTACAAAAGTATGTCAGCGCACCTCCATATAGAAACAGTGCTTCAGAGAGATCAGTTCCCATATGGTAAGAGTATCTGTGTAGAATCAAATAGAACAACACACTACTAGGTCACCTTTGTACCTCAGTCCTCAGAAGCACTGAACTCCAATCCTGCAACAAGTTCTGTGCCTGTACCTCATCTAACCCAGCAGGGCTATAAACCCCATTCTCTTAATGTGTGTATGCTAATTGTGTGTCAGACATTAAATTCATGCCTAAGGGTTCTTCTTTAGTAGGGAGTTTTTTCTTACTTAGGTGCTCCTTGTTAATATGTGGGAGTAGTGGTAATTTCATAGCTGTTGTCTTTCTTCAGACCATTCTATAAGCTTCATATAGCCTCTCAATCTCTATGGAGCCCTGGTCATCCCCCCCCCCCCTCCCCCTCCTCCTCCACGCACACCCACTATTTTGCCTCATTCTTCACCCTTCTCTTCTTTATGCACAATAGACAGACAACATCCATAATTTCACTGCATCTTATTTCACCGTTAAAAAGTATGTGACAATAAAATTCTCTGAATCCTTTATTTCTCAATATTATTATATTCCTACAGAGGAGGGTCTTGACTATCCTCGAAACCCTGACTTGCCCACCTCCTCGCTGGCGTCTCTGTTGGACCTGGAGGAGACGGACACCTCTCCTCTGGTCAGCATGGTGAGCTCCCCGTCCCCAGGCCTCTGGAACACCACCTCCCCCAACGGTGCCTCAACCACGTCCGCCTCCCCAAGCGGCCCGGACACCGTGAACACCGACAGTCTCCAGCTAACGACAGTGACCACTACTACTGTTACACCCCTGACTGTTGCCACGACAACCGTGACGCCATCAAGTGCCATCACGGTAACAAATGAGGCGGCGAAGACGAAGTCGACAGATGAGACAACAGCTCTGCCCGCCACGACCACGGGACAGGTGTCTACCTCTGCCAGAACCACCGCCTTGGCAACTGATCCCGTCACAACCAAGCCCCCAACCACCCCACCAACACCGCAACCAACAACTACTACTATTGTGTCCACCACAACAACAATGGCAACAACTCCAGCAACAACAACCACAACAACAGCAGCAACAACAACAACAACAACAACAACAACAACAACAACAACAACAACGGCTCCACCTCCAACCACTCAGTTGACGACAACGACAACCACCACCACTACCAGTGCTCCAACCACAACAACGAGCGACAGCGTGAAAAGCGTTGTAAAACCTACCTCTGATGGCACCATGTCCACCTCTGACAATGCACCTCTACCTTGCAACATCACCGATAGGATGTTGGTTAAAACAGGTACAATAAGCCACCAGGTATTGAAGGTATTGTTAAGCCTGCATCAGGGATGAAAGTAGTTTCATATTGTTGCCAGTACCAATATTGGATAGTGCTGTATTGGATACGACATACTGTAGATATAGACAGAAAGCTATAGAGAGAAAAAGCATGGGGGTCTAACATTGTCCACAGAGTCTCAGGTTCAGTATGCTCAGATGGCAGATTTCATCTGTACCGCGCACAACCTGTAAACTTCATAGGGGTGGGCAGTACTGGACCGCATCTGTCTACTTTGACCCCTGGTCTGAACCGCACCCGATTAACTCTGGCACCTGGTCTGCATGGCCAATGGAGGTTTGCCCTGCCTAAAGCAGACATTAAGGGTCTGAAGTAAACTAATTTTGTTAGGAGGTTTAACCCGTTTGCCCATGTTCTCCCTTTTTCTTTACTTTTGTCAGCATCTAGTGCTATCTCTAAACACTGCCTAGTGTACAGTGTACCTGTGGCCATGATGGAACCGTTTAGCATGCTTTGTGTCCTTTGATATGCTAATATACATTATTTAGCATTGTGGAGCCACATTGTAATAGACTGTGATCTAATTGGCTGTCTCCTCCTTCTTTTCCCCACTCCTCCTCTACAGTTCTGTCCATTCCGATGGTGCGTAACAGGCTGGAGCGTGCCATGAAGCTGAACCTGTTGAAAGGCCTTTCCCAGGCTCTGCAGAAAGCCCTCAACGACAGCAACATACGAGTGCAGGTCAGCTCGCTCAGCTCTAGATTGCTATTGGATGAGGTTTGAGGCTTAATGTGTTAGTGGGAAGAAAAATATGTTTTTAAATAGTCTTTTCACTGGACTAATGATGACTCCAAGCTTGCAGTCTGTTGGGTAGAAGTCCAAAATGACTCCTTAATTGATGTGTCATTCTAAAGATGAGTCGATTCGTTTTAACAGCATTGTGTGACAACAACCCACCATTTAAGTGACTCAGGATCAGGACCAGTCTATTTGCTTTCTTTTCTTTGTCTCTCTCTCTCTCTCTCTCTCTCTCTTCTATTCTTTCTCCCTTTTTCTTTCTCTCTCACACACTTACACTTTCATTTTTTTTCTCCCTGTCTTTCATTCCATCTTACTCTCACGCTTTCTCATTATCTCTTTCTCAGTCTCTTTCATTTTCTGTCTTACTTTCTCATTCACTCTCTCTCTCTTTCATTCTCTCTCTTTCTCCCTCCCTCTCTCTCTCTGTCTGCGTTTAGCTCTGTCTCTTGCTCTCTCCTCCCCATCTCCCTCCTCACTGTCCATCACAGCATGAGCATATACATTATTAAAGAGCCAAAGGTGGTCAGCAGCTGCCTAGTTAGAGGGTCCACAGAAGCAAATGCATGTTGTTTGTTCTTTGGGTGGTTCCTCTGCACTGGGCTAGTAGACATTGAGTATCCACAGGCTTGCCAGGTGGAGTCATAGAAAATAACAAATGATTCACACTATGTTCTTGAGCAAACCCCTTTCCCCATCCAACAGGCTTTTGGCGAGTTCCTTCCAATTTTTTTGTTGTTGTTTTTGTTGTTGTTCTACATGTAGTTTGAGAAGGAGGTTTGCTATCCCGCCAATTTGACTCTGGGCTACTATGTTGGGAGTGGAAAGACTGTGTACATCGCCTCAGCGGTGGTGGATGCTCTGAATGCGTATGGCTTCGACAAGCTGCTCAGCGACATACGGCAGCATGTGCCCGCAGTGGAGGCCTTGCTCCTTCCTGTTGATCCCTGGCTGGACAGTCCAGGTGTACACATGCAGCTGAGAACCGGTGACTAGTGCCTTATGGAAATGCACTTTGTATATTATGTCTCATGGTTACTCATTGATTTTGAAACTCCTATTATTGCACCATACTACTCATCATCAATACTCAACCCTAACCCTTAATACAAATACATGGCAATGTGAAGAATGTGACACAGAAAATAGTTTCACCAGTTAAACCTCAGACTCCCATCATTGCCAACATTGATCAAGCCTTTGCCCTTTTTTTCAAAAGGACCGACATACATACATACAATGTGATTGAAACTTCAAACAATATAATTAAAAACTGAAACAAGGTTCCATTTTCCCTGTTCAGTCCTGAGGTTTGTGAGCTCAGCGGACAACATTAGGTCGTGCAGCTTTACCCAGATGATGGAGCAGCGTTTGGAGAGTGCTCTTGCCGAGGTCCAGGACAAAGTGGAGAACACTTACGGCTTCCTCACAGTAGAGGTATGACAGGTGTACTGCTTCCTCGTCGCTCAGAAATAACCTGGCTTTCTACATACACAAATCCAGCCGTAACATTAGAATTAATAATTCACAGTGGAAAAACTCTCGGATGACTGAATAAGTAATGGCTAATGATTAATGAACCCATTAAGATCCATTTTGCGCCTGGTCTGTTTTTAAATACAGTACATGGGTAGCACCGGCTACCTTTCTATCCTTATTTGGACTGACTAGGCATAGACGTAGGCGTTGATTTAACTGTCAAAGATGGTTGCGCTCATAACCCCCGATTTTGGCCAAATTTTTAAATCACACATAAAGTCAGAGTCTCAATTATCACAAGTTAACATCAGAGAAAAATACACGCCCCTATTAACTAGTGATATTACAACTGAATGAAAAATGAAATATAAGCAAGCACAGCCGGATTTCATACAGATAGTAGACTCATTAGGTCCATAGCAGGTAGATTTAGACTGAACAGCCAATTGGTAGAGAAAACAAACAACAATCTGCAGGATGTTTAATAAACATAAATGCATATCTAATCTCATTTTTCTTTTAATTGTGATTAATCAAAATTAATCCACAGCAACCCTGTGATTAATCTGACTAAAAATTTTAATCGATTAACAGCACTAATTTTAAAGAGGCACTCAGAGATAAACTCAAGTTTATGCGACCATTTTTGTGGTCATAAAATCACTTAGAAATCATTTTTTCTGTTAGACCGGTCTGTTGTGTAGCAAACGGCGATTGAGCACACCGCTGTACAGCCCTGTATAGTGAATACGGAACTTGCAACTTCTGAGGGAGTGTACACTACAGCAATACAGTTAACTGTACAGAGCTCCGCCTACAGGTTTGTGGCGTTTAATGCAGAGTTAAAAAACAGACTTACTGAGTGCCTCTTTAACAACTTTGACGTTGGTGCTGTCCATTTTTGACTGCCTACCACCCGGGATCCGTAAAGGTCCAAAATACATAATGGATATACTTGCTTGCTGTTGTTAGTGCTGATCTAAGAGACTAATGTTTTGCCCTAATGGTTGTGGGGATTTGTATGATATGCATAAATTCTTATCTTTAAAACACGGAACAAAATTATAAAAGCGTAGGCAAGACAAAGCCAATAAGTTTACTTTTCCCCCGTAAAAAAGTTTTTCTTTCCACACGTTTCAACAATATCGCCTATATTAAAGCAGAGAATTTTTTATAGGGGGAGAACGAGCACACTCAGAATCCTTCCGGGTGGTACTGCAACGAGAGGGCACACCCGAGTAAGCGCTGAATGAGCTAAATGCTAGCATGTTAAGTGGAAAGCAGTCCATCATATGAAAAGCAAAAAGGACATAAGTGACTTTTTATTTCATTTCTAGTGGAAAATCTATACTCAGGTAGCTACTCCCACAATGTACATTAAGAAATTAAGTTGTCAGCTGTGACAACAATAAGTTTTAGCCGATTAGCTTCACAGACCACAATTCATTTTTCACTTGCTCAACAGCAAAACTAGCGGAATTTCAACAGATTGCAGGCACAATCCGGTACAATGGAGTTAATAGAGAGTGGACCGGTTCTCAGTAAACGGGCTCTGATTGAAGTAAGCAGCCATCTACTGCGTTATTTTGAGCATGCGCAGAACGGATCGTGTACCGCCAATTTTCACTGTTAATAAATTCTATGGGTGACGTCACAGAAGCTTTGTCGAGTTTTTTGTACAGTTTATGGTCTGGTCAGAGTGTCTTCTCTCCTGCTGCTCTAGATACAGGGGGCATATCGGGCAGAGGGGTCGGCCTCAGTGTACCTCATCTACGTTGTGCGTAACGGAAGCAACGTCCTCAACGGCACCATTTCCAGTAGTCTTCTCACCCAGCTGACCGCAGAGGTGGTGGGCTACTTCCTGTTGTTTCCACCCCTCATCATCGCTGAGCGTGAGTGTCGCGCTTCTCTGAGGGAAACCCCACGTCATCACTGTGTTTACAGTAATTATTCGCAAATAAAACGAGCCTCAAAAATTCGCTATCACTCATGTCCACGTTATCTACCATATTTTTTTATATTCTGCTATTTCCAACTCCTAATTGCTATTCTATTACAGAATGTAATTAAGGTAGCTTTTATTGAAATAATTCCACAACAACTGAATATGAGAAGATGCTAGCATGGCAAAACACAAAGGTGCTTGACTGTTTAAAACATTTCAAACATTTATTTGTGCTGTGTGGGAGGCATGATGGTTTTATGGTGCCTGTAATGGCCTTACAGGCTGCTTGGCAGACGTGCATTGGAGCACATGGATTGCTTACTGTCCCCAGTGGCTGTCCCATATCTGCACCAGCGAGCAAAAGCACTTAACGCCTGCTCCCTCAGTGAGAACCCCAGCTGTCACAACTGAATCAAGAGTCACTTCCATAGTTAATGGACACACATGTTGTGTCTTCCATTTAATTTATTTGAATAACATTCCAGTCATTTGTAAGCAGCATACAAAACTAGACAGAAAAACTCATTAGCAGTGATGGAAAGTGTGTAATTAGATAATCCTGAGACCTTATTTCTTGTGTCTCTATCTACAGCTTTGGAGTATCACAACCTCAACACCTCTGTGGCCACCAGAGAATACTGGGTAATAACAGGTAAAACTGCAAGCTCACGGTGCCTTTGGTTAGAACAGCAAACTAACAGCTAACTTCAGTGATTTAATGTTAATGGGTTACATAATGATAAGCCCTTGGCCTTCCGCTGTATGTTTTCAGAAGCTGTAAAGTTTTTGAGAGCTTCTCCTCTTCCTCCTCCTCCTCCTCGGGTATTGATACATTATTCAGTTTAGCCTGACATCTGCTTCTTAGAGATCACATCAGATCAGAGTGCCTAGTGTGTGAGAAAGTCTCTCTCTCTCTCTCTCTCTCTCTCTCTCTCTATCTCTCTCTCTATCTCTCTGTCTTTTTCTCTCATCTCTTTGGGGAAGGCTGTTGGACTCCTCTCTCTGCCCCTCTATATCACTGTCGGGGGAAGAGAAGGAAACGAGCTGGAGCCAAGGTCATTGCTGCTGTAATGGCGGTTTCTCAGGGGTTGAAAACCACAGACAGATAATCAGACGTTGGACTTGACT
>JAGFZM010000820.1:52645-57645 GCA_017657215.1 Limnothrissa miodon | reverse complement strand
GTGTGTCTGGCTAAATGCATGTAACTGCAGTGCATGACGCTAAAGTGTAGACGTCAGTCGTCTGGTCATTGTGCCGAGGGGAGATCAGCCTGTTGGAGAGGTGGGGGTGGGAGTGAGGGGCAGTGCGGCTGTTCAGCTCGATCAATAAGCTGCTCGATACACATTCTTAATGCAGAAAGCAGACCCAAGAGCTAGGCTCATTCATTTCATGTCATTTGTTTTCTATTTGGATCTGTGTCAGTCTCAGAAATGCATGGTGATACACTTTGAATGAATGAGTATTTGAGTGGCTGCAGGGATGCAGTATGGCATGCCTTTTACAGAGGCACATTTTATTGCAATCAGCAAACCGTTGGGGCTGTCATTGCTCTGTTTGCTATGCAGAGATTAACATGAATATTCATGCATAAATATTCATGATGGAGTATGCCAGCATAGACTGTGGGATTGTATTTTGATTTAAAATTTCAACTTTGTTGTTATGATTATCGTTTAGTTCCACTTTTAGGGTTTTTAAATCAACCCTTTAAGGGCTTTCAAGTCATCTCTTTAAGGGCCTTCATTTGCTTCAATACTTGAGATACTTTAAACTTGACAGTACAGCTAGAGCTCATTGAATGAATACTCATTATTTCAGGCGGTAGATATAACAGTGATTGGGTTTTGTATTAGTGATTGGATTATGTATTATGTAGGCTATGTTTTGCAGAATAACTGTTCGTTCGAATTTGCATTGTTGGTATTGGTATACTAAATTTAAAGTAGTCATGTTAATATGTTACATAAAAACGTTATGCAAGACAGACCAATATTAAAGGTCGACTTGCATGTCTAAAATCCTTATTTATCAATCACACTAAGACCTCAAAGGCTTCAAATCGATGTTTTCCCGTCAGCTTGGGTGTGTTTGTGTGTACATTATTGATTGCCTTGTCGATGTGTTTGTGTTTGTTTGTCAGGACTGTCCTTTTGTTCAGTCCATGCTATGAGGTGTGTTCATACCCATCAAACCCTGCTCTTGTACTGCGGGGAGTTACAATGGCAGGACTACGTCGTTTGCCCTCTCCCACAAGAGACTGCGTTCATCAACCATGCTTTAATTAGCCAGGTCAGGTTCTGCCTAATATGAAGATCAAATGAAGTGGCCACAGTTACCTAATGCCTGCAGGTGAAGCTTGTGCTAGCCCACATTTTGAAATAGCCTTACGTAACCGACAGCATCTTTGAGTTTATGACTTGGGCGGAGCCCGAAACACAGCATGGCTCTATGGCTCTCTCTTTCTTTCTCTCTCACTCTCTGTCTCTCTCCCTCCCTCTCTCCTTCTCTTTACATATCTCTCACTCTCTTTCTGCTCTTTCACTCTCTCCATCTCTCTCTCTCTCTCCGTTCTCTCTGGTTCTCTGTGAAGCCAAGGTCAGACAAGGGCGAGGCCAGTCCTGCCTCTGACGCTAAGAGTGGCTAATGGAGCAGAATAGAAAGGCCAGCGGTGTCCCTCACCACTACTAGACACTCTAAATATAGGGGAACATTACTCTTGCAGAGGTGAGTGAGTGGTGACAACCTATTGATTTCCGCAGCTGACTGCGTCGTTTTATTTCACATGTGCGTGTGTGTGTACTTGTGTGTGTGTGTGTGTGTGTGATAGTCTTCGCTTGAGGGGACTTGAGTGGCCGAGCCCTCCAGCATGCAATGCGTTTCATTTTCGCTTCCAAATCAGCATAATCTACCACACACTCACAAAATAGAGAGAGAAAGAAGAAAAAGAAAAAAATAGAGCAGCAACAACCAAGATGCATGTTGCGTGTGTACTATACACACAGCAGAGGATACGCAATGCAATTGTATTATGTAGAAGTCTCGGTGCCAGATGTACATCTCCAGTATGCCTCATGTATGTTTTAAACACGGAGTGGATCAGTGCATGTGCTGGATGGAGCGTGATCTAGAGGCATGAATAAGTCAGTGTAGGGACCCTCGACTGGCTGCTCCTGGCAGGCTTGAAATGAAGCCCACCAACACCCCCACCCGTCGCAATGGCCACTATGAAGTACCTCTCCCTCTCCTCTCTTGCTCCATGTCCCGGGTTGACTCTTTCCCTGCCTCCGTATCCCAGCCGGTGCAGGGCTTTGACTACGCCAAGCAGCACATGGGCCGGCCAGGCGAGGAGGCTCTGTCCGTTACCAAGGAGACACTGGTGCTGTCGCTGCCGGTGCGGGACGCGCCCATGGTCGGGCAGGACAGGGCGGGGCACCAGGATGGAACCGTCTCCAAGAGACCCCAGTCCACGGAGATGCAGAGAAGGTGAGAAAGAGTTTGATCATGAGCGACATATGCAAACACAAACACCAGCCACATTAGCTTACACCAGAGAAGCTTGCACTGTTCTTCGGATTTAAATAAGAAACACAAACACACACGGAGACACACAGTTGGCCACCTACACAGATCTCTCGCACATCGATAAACCATTCAAAGGTTCCTACATTCAGTGCGGGTAGCATTCTATACATTACATATATATATTTATATACATTTATATATGTATCCATTTTCTCCTTCCTTACACATATCTTCATAAACAAGTACACATTTACTCACACACACACACAGACACACACACATACACATACCCACACACACAGATTTAAAGGCTTCCTCATTGCCATGTAACCAAATGATTTCCTTCACGCTCTGCAGCATAAATAAAACCTTCTTCCTCTTCTTTCTCTTTGAATTTGAAATGCGTAAAAATGCAAATGACGCTTGGAGGGAAAATGATCAAGCAATAATCTGCACTCGGCTCGCTCCCTCAGTGGCCCCTGGCATCAGGGAAGGAGAGGCAGAGGCAGAAACAACCCAAAAGAAGAAAGAGAGACAGAGAGGGAGAAAAGAGAGAGTGAGGGAAAGAGAAAGATGCCAACTGAGCTGAAGGTCAATCAGAGCTGTGCTCCGTCGCGTCCCCCAGCCTGTGCTTATGTCATATTGATATCGCCGGGGCCTGGTTACTCCCGCACAATGACTTTCCTGCGCGGTGATCAGTGATCCCTTAAATTATTGCAGCAGCAGCAGCAGCAGCCAGTGCCGAGGTCGGCAAGCTGAGCAGAGGCAAGCTGAGCAGAGAGCGTCTTCTTGCCGTCAGGCACTCATGCTAACACTGCTCACTCTGGTTGCACTGTGATCACCAGGAATGCAAATGCAGGCACTGCGCCTGCTGCTACTGCTGCTGTTGCGGTCGCTGCTACTGCCTGCCAATGTTGCTGTCGTGCCAGGCTCTGCTCAGGAGCGTAACGATTAGGCTCAAGTGGAATCATTTTCAAAGATCAACAAGGGGAAGTGAAGTGAATATGGATATGCTCGAGCAAGAGAAACATTAAGACAAACATACACACAGTACATGCATCCATATACATGTGTGCAAAAAGTGTCTCTAATACGTATTTGCATGTGCACGTAGGCGTTCATTCAAACACAAACACGGACATGTAAACATGCCCACCACCACACAGACACACACACACAAACACACACAAACAAACAAACCAATTGCATGCAAATAAACACAAAGAGAAAAGAGAAAATAACAGCGAATGCTGCGTAGCATGGCATGGCATGGCGCGGTACGAGTGGCTGCTGCAGCCAGCAGCTCTGAGAGTCATGTATGATTCATTGGGATGGCCGCGGGGGCCTGCGAGAGGATGTGGAGCTGTGCCCCCCTGTCTGCCTGGCTTAGGCTTTAAGATGCTGCCCAGGGCCCCTCACAGCCAGGAGAGCGCCAGGGTTGGAGCTGGTATAGAGATGAGGAGGAGGAAGAGGAAGAGGAGAGGAGGAAGGAGAAAGAGGGGGGGTTCATACGTGCCTAGCACCAGAACTGACAATTAACGAGCATTAATCTCTGAGGTCTCCGAACGTGGGAGTGTTTCTGCATTTGAAATCAGGCCGGTGCTTGAAAGTCAATAGATTAGCAGTAGTTTGATGTTACTGAAATAATAATGAAGTGGTGCTTGCTACAGCAGACTAGCTGGCTAACTGTTCTCACTGAGTGGAGCAGAGGACAGAAGGCAGGAGGTGTTCTGCCTTGGCACCGCCGTTTGGTCCCTGGGACCGTGCCAGCGGTGCCGTTTTAGCATCTGCTCTCCCTGCTTGGGGCTACCTTGTTAGGTGTGTGTGTGTGTTTGTGTTTGTGTGTGTGTGTAAGTGGGGCGGCAGCTGCACCTGTGGAGGTATTAGTGTCATGTGCCGCGCCACGCCGCTAGCCAGTTAGCACGGGGACACGTGGAGATGTGTGTGTGTGTGTGTGCGCGCGCGTGTGTGTGTGTCGGGGGTGGTGGGGAGTGGGATAGGGTGAGAGAGCACTTCCGCAGGCATCCGTTAACCCGCTAAAAAAGACATAATAAGCACATGCAAGGGGAGCAATGAGATAGAAGCTTATTCAACAGTGCCTCTGTTGCTATGGTTACTGCTCTGCAGGTTGCCAAGCGATGACGGCTCGGTCTCCAGCAACGAGTCAGGGAAGCTGAACACAGGCAGGAGCTCGTTGGCCCGGAGGACTGCAGCATCCATGGGCAGCAAGGGAGACGCGCACACAAGGACCGGTGAGAAATGACCAGCCCAATGAACCCCTCTCTCACACTCACACTGGCCATACACACACCAACATGGCCGCCACTTTCACACTCACACTCAGCCATAAACACACTAACATAGCCACCACTTTCAAACTCACACTCAACCATTAACACAACATTGTAGCCACACTCAAAATTACACTCACACTGGCCATAAACACACCAACATGGCCACCACTCTCACACTTAGCTATAAACACAACCACATGGTCGCACGCTCGAACCTTAACCATAACCTTAACTTAAACTCGGCCATTAACATACAGTACCAACATGGCTGCTCCTCTCACACTCATACTCTGGCCATAAACACACTAACATGGCTGCCACACACACACACACACACACACACACACACACACACACACACACAC
>JAGFZM010000820.1:28016-47645 GCA_017657215.1 Limnothrissa miodon | reverse complement strand
TAAAACAAAAAATGTCTCTTTTGAATATTGGCTGTTCTCTCTAGGCCTCTCGGTCTCTGTTTATCACACAAAGGACAGTTTTGTGAAGCTATATTTACATCTCTTTGAAATTTCCAGCTGTCGGGAGGTGAACAAAATTGTCAACAACGATGATGATGGCTTCAAAATTGTCATTAACTGGATATTTATATGACAACACGTCGTTTGTTTAGATAAGATCATAGGTCAGAATCAATTTGCGATTGCGTGTGTGGTTTCATTTTGTGTGTCGATGGACATTTGTGTGCATGTGTGTGTGTGTGTGTGTGTGTGTGTGTGTGTGTGTGTACATGTCTGGCAATGCAATGTGATGTTAATTCACAAGCCAAAGTGACCAGTTTGCCTGTGGATGTTTTTCAGTGATTCTCACGCAAGGGACCCCTCCTTTTGGAGCAGGCAGTCCCTGAACAGCCCTAGTCCGGTGGAGACGGAGATGGATCTGTTGGTGATGAGGGAAAGATCCAGAAAGGGCATTCTCAACAGCGGCTATGATGTGAGTTTTGCCCCTCCCTTGCCTGATAACACATTTACTGTTCTGATCTAGTCAGAGACGGTTAACGTGAGAGACTGTTTGTCACACTATGTCACACTAACTGTTTTCTTTAATGATTTTCTCAGTTCTTCAGCAACATGGATGTTTTCTTTTTAGTTTGCTTGAATCTTTGTGTCTTTGTCTTATTGTACTCTTAGGGGTGTTTACAATATGATCAGAACTACAGAGCAGTACAGGTAAACTAGTGTAATATTTAAATTAAAGCTTCTACTGTATATCTATACGTAGATGATTGCTTCTGTTCTATAAAGCTTATACTGTACCTATAGATAATTGCTTCTGTTCTACAAAGCTTATGCTGTATTTATATTTGATGATTGCCCATTTTATATTGCCTTGAGCCTACCCCATATGCAGACACTATAGAAACAAAAATGGCTTTTTAGACATATAGATGTCATACATAATGATGGCTAATTTATCTGTCATAGCCAACAACACATTTCTTTAATGTCTTTGCTGCATCAAAGTCCTATTTGTCCTGCTCATGCAAAGGCCGTCTCTTAGGAGATTGTGGAAAAACATTTTGTACCCGCGGTAACCATAGCAGCAATAAAGCCTTATGCTTTTCCTGATTAAGTTTACAACATGACAGCCTCAGTTGTTGTGACAAAGAGTACCGAGGCCCTGTGTATGGCAGAGAAAATCACAACGCTTGTTGTGATGTGGTCAGGTCGCCCCGGCGACTTTGCCCTCGCTGCCCTGCCCCTGTCCCTGTGGTGTGGCGGACCAGCCAGGGCAGGGCATAGTGAACAGAGTGCCCGTCGCTGGTAGCCAGAGATAGGGCTCACTAAAGCTCTTCCTCTAATCACTCGGGCGAGCTCTCTGGGGCTGAAAGGAAGCAGATTACCTTAAAGCAGCCCCCATACTTTTAAAACCCTGTGCTCAGATCTGAGTAGCGCTGCCTCGCTCAAAGTGCTTGTCTCCTCTCTGCCTTCTTTCTCTCTCTTTCTCTCTCCTTTCCCTCTCTCTCTTTTTCCTTCCCTTTCTCTCCTCTTTCTCTCTTTCTTCCTCTGTCCTTCCCCTCTCTCCATCTCTCTAAGCTTACTGCAGCACCTCACAGCATCACAATGAATTGAAATGGGATTACCGCTTTTTCAGACATATAGATTGGAAACTCCATACTGTTTAACAGCTCCCAAATGTGCTGAGCTTTTAGACTGCAATGTAGCTATGCGTGAGGCGTGTGTATATGTTTGGGTGTGTCTGTGTGTGTGTGTGCATGCATGCTCTGTCTGCATGCTTTACCTCAATGTATAATTAAAAATGCCCATAAAAATTGATGTGGCCTATAAATAAATTAGGATGCTCATGCATGCACTGGTGTTAGTGTCTGTGTGGTCTTGTGATGCTATCTGTCTTTTTGGTCTCGAGAGGTGGTGAGACTGCTGGTGCGTTTGACCGTGTGTGTGTGTGTGTGTGTGTTATAGGGGGAGCCTGAACCCTTTGAGGAGACGGACGTGGACCGGCTTATGAGCTCGCTGGGGTTCGGTGGCGGAGGCGTGAGCGTGGGCATTGGCGGGAAGGGTCACTCAGATTCGTCCACGCTGAGCTCGCAGCCCTCTATCGACGAGGTGCGGCAGCAGATGCACCTGCTCCTGGACAGCGCCTTTGGCCTGGCGCCCGCTGAACCCACGCCGGTGGTGGCCACCTCCTCCACCTCCGCTGCGGCTGCGGTGGGTGCCAACGGGCACCCCCATCACCACCACCACCACCACGGCCAGCACAGCTCCTACGCTGCCCACCACACCAGCCCATACTCGGATGGCGTCACCAGTGCCCCGGGCACTATGCACCACCCAGCACCACCCCTGCAGAGGGGCTCGTCCTTCGAACCAGACATGCACCAGTGTAGCCTGCCTAAACCAGTGAGAATCATTGCTGTCATATATATGTAATACGCCAGCATATTCACTGTACAAAACTTGAGTTTTTGATCCAGATTTTGATTTTAGGCCAAATTGCCCAGCCCGAGTATATCCTGCCCAAATCAGTGAGAATCTTCACTGTTATATATTTATATATGCTCCAGTGTAGCCTATATGTATATATGTATGTTCATATGTATATATGAACAGTATACATGTATATGAATGTATGTATACATATATGTTCCAGTGTATCCTACCCAAATCATTGAGAATCTTTACTCTCAGCGTATGTATATTTATATAACCGTTTAACCATAGGGGTTCACTGTGCAGAAAAGATGTGTTGCCAGATTTAGCGCTGAGCTAATTCACATCTGTGGTCACTGTCACCATCCTGTGGGAATGAATGAACTCTCTCTGACCTAGAGTCACCACTTTCTGCTCTTTGAATATAAGTCCTTTTTATCAAATTCAAGACATCCATGGATTGTAATCCTGAATCCTGAATCAATATTGTATTTAAGGTGTCTTAAGTAGCCGGGAGTGAACCTCTAGCCTGGAGGCAGTTTGAGAAGTGCACTCTGCATCTCTCTAGCGGTCAGGCTGAGCTCCATGTTGTTTGTGTGTTTCTGCATGGCCTGTTTGTGGGGAATCGGCGGAGCAGGGCTTCAGGTTCACCCAGCTCCCTGACATGGGCTTGGGCTTGGGCTCTCCACCACCCCTCATCCCTGCCAGGCCTGGGCCTCCTCCAGGGACCTCCCTGAGGCGGTAGGTCTCTCTCTCCTTCTCCCCTCTTTCTCTCTCTCGCTCTCCTTCTCCCCTCTCTCTTTCTTTCTCTCTCTTTTTTGCTTCCTCTTTTTTTCCCTTTCTACCTCTGTCTATACAGTATCTCTCTCTTTTTCTCCCGCTCTCTTTTTCTCCCTTTCTCTCCTTTCCTCTCTCTTCTCTCTGTCTCCCTCCCTCTTTCTCTATCTCCTTTCCCTACACACTCCATTGCAAAAAAAAACACACACACAAAATTTCCCCTCTATACAGTCTCCTTGCATTATAGACATGGATTACTATGCGTCAGGATTGTATGCTAATTGTCTCTGTGCTGCTGTTAAAGCTGCTTATCTGGAGGGATGTTTTCTAGCCCAGCCGTGCTGCTAAGAAACAGTGTCAATAATGCTGCCAGAGCCTAGGTGTTATTCTTCATCTGCAGCGCTGCAGTGAGGAACCAGATGGGTAGCTGTGTGTGTGTGTGTGTGTGTGTCTGCATGCATGTGTAAGCACATCTGTACCGTGTCTGCCACCTAGTGGCCATAAGTGAGACTGACATCTCTGTCTCTATCTCCCGCGGTGCTGCAGCTCCACTCCCGACGTCAGCCTGAAACCCAGAGTCTCTGAGGCTTCGGACATGCAGAGTCAGCACAACGGCGCCCCTTACCTGCCACTGAACAGAGCACCCTTCCCTGCTGTCACTGTGGACCAGTCCTTGACAAGTTACTCAGGTCAGAACCAATAGCTGCCGGTCCTTACAGTGTTGCAATGGCATGACACCTCCGCTAATGTTTATATACAAGTGGTAACCGATTAGGATGTCAGATTAGGATGCATATATACATATATCCTGAAATCTGAAATGAAGCACTTTTGATAATGGCCATACACAGATTTCAAACTTTGATGCATGAAGATGTATATGTGGAATTTGTATAGCCTAACAACATTCAATCAATGTGTGAAAACTGAAGTTGTGACTAAAATGAGTTTACTGTGTTTTATAAAAACCTGAGCAGGAAATCCAATGACGGCAGTCTACGCCATATCGGCCAACCGGCCTGGATACTCTGACTACTTTGTTGTCCCCCCCTCATCATCTTACCGGAGCCCCTCCTGGATGTCCTACCCCCCGGAGCCCGAGGATCTCCCCCACCAATGGAACGACACCGTCAAGGTGTGTCTCCTCCGTCTCTGTTAGACACTGTCCATGGGGGTAACTGTGCTGAAAATCAGGGGTCAAGATCTCTGAACAAATACAGAAATAGATAAATCATAGTTTTATTAGCTGGAATGATGTGATTATATTGGGGGGAGGGGGGTATATTGGCTGGATCTTAAACACTTAAATACACTGCCTTATACTGCAGTAATAAAACTGTATTTTTTCTTCAATATAACTGCAGTGTACAGTATTGGTGCAGTGCAGTATACTACAATATTATTGCAATATTTTGGACACAAATAAAAATGCATTCATGAAAAATACTGCATTTTACTGCATTGTACTGCACAATTCAATATTTTGAAACAAAATTATTGCATAAAAATACTGCAGCTTTCCTGTTAAATGTCACTCTATTCATAAGAAAAGCTTGACATTAACATGGTATAGTGTGCACCATGTACATTAATGATGCGTTAAAGGTTCAGTTAGTGATTCTGTTGAAGGATGAAAAAATGGGGCACAGGCTGCCAATTGGTTGTTTTCAGCTATTGCCAGGTGTTAGTATTTAGTTAACTTAAAGTTAAATTACCCAAGGCCTTAGTGACACTGACATTATTAACAAATGTTTGTGTTTTTTATGTCAATGCTTGGGGGGCAGGCTGCCCCAAATTATTTGTTTTCTTTTTTCTGAGTTAGTTTGTCTCACAAAAAAATGTAGTCTTCTGGTAAACAAGTGCTGCAATAGTCTAGCAATTTACCACAAACAAATTTGCATATGATAATATGACATTGAAGCAAACTTGCTGCAAATTGTGACAAATTAAACTTAAGTTTGCCACAGGTTGCAAATTCGTCACCCAAGGTTTACTGCAAGTTGACCATTACTGGCAAATCATAGTCAAGCACTCTTACCACTAATGACAATTCTCATGGTTGCCAGAAAATTGCTGTTTGCAAGTTTAAACTTCATAATATTTTCGCACAAACTTCTTTTACAATTATTTAACCACATTTTGGCTGTAATCTTACTGTAACATACGAAGACTTGACTTTCTTTACAGCGACACAATAGAATGAAGCCACAGTGGTTGATCTTTAATGTTTACAAACCAGTAAACAAACAGTAATAGTGCTTACTGTGCATTTAGTCAATTGTATGACACAAAACCGATCCAACTCTGCTTTATATCATTCTGTCTCTTTGTCTCTCTCTCTCTCTCTCTCTCTCTCTATATATATATATATATATATATATATATATATATGTCTCTATTTATGTCTGTTTTCTCTTCTTTAATGAAAGGAGAGCAAATCTCCCAGACCCTCATTTAAAATTCTTTTTTTTTGTGACCTTTTGAAGATGCTTGTTCCACCATGTTCAATCGGTTTCGCCATCACGCAGTGCTTTGCTTTCCTTCAGATGAAATGCAGACTCTCTCTCTCTTTTTCTCTCTCTATCTCTGCAGTAGTTCCAACCAGTGTGTCCATGCATTAGCTTCAAGTCTGCCCTTCTCTTCACTGCCCATTAGCATCTTCAAAGACCACATGGTGTTTGCGTCTGGCTGGTGCTAGGCAGCCTCTCACTCCTCTCTTCTATTCTCAGAACCAGTGTCACTTGGAGACCATCTGCTGAAGAGTGCCGGCCGCTAGCACAGAGAGGACAGAACAAGACACCTGGGTGAGTGTTAGTGCTGCTTTAATGAGTGTATTAAACTTACTCTTGAGCTCCTCATGGGTTTGTTTATAAGTTGCTCCATCATGGTGCTCTGATTTCTGTCTGTAAAACCTAAAGCCCTTTTGAGGACAGAAGGGTTGTGAATAGTCGTCTAATTCTAAGTCCAATTTGATCTCAAGAGCCAGATAATGTTATGTTGTCTGCTGTCCCATTGCACCTGTCTGAAGATACAGACCAAATTTCTTCTGTCTGTCAATATAATAACAGCAATATGAGTTTGATACTGACGTAAATCTGTTTCAAATGAACTTTTTTTTCAGTCAAAACAAATAATCCAGACATTTTGTTTCCCTTAGGACCAGAGTAAGCTTGCGGCTCAATCAGTGCAGTGTTGTAAACTGGATCATTGTGTTTGTTTTCAGGCTTTGTACAGTACACTACAAGGTCTCCATCTGCACAGCCCCAGGAGGTTCCCTCTCTTCCTTTCTCTCTCTCTCTCTGTTTCTTTCTCTCTACCTGTCTCTCTGTCTTGCGTTATTCCTTTCTACCTCTGTCTCTCTTTCTTTCCTTCTCCTTCTCACCCCCCCTCCTCTTCTGTCTTGCTCTCCTCTGGTTTGGCATGTGTCCCCAGTGGACCTCCGGTCCTCCTCTCTGCTTTGGCGCCCAGCAGAGCCTTGTAGAACCCACAAATGAAGCCATGTCCCAGCCTCCGCCTGGGCAACCCCATCTGGCTGCTCTCGCAGGACAAACAGTCTTTTATTTTCTTCTTTATTCCTCATTTTCCTCCATTCTCTCTCGCTTTTTATCATCCTGCTTTCTTGACGCTTTGAGTAATTAATATGAACAAGTGTATTTTTTTCCAGTGGTTTATTTTTACTTTTGTCCCTTTGACCTTCTTAGTTTTTAAGTGTTGGGTATCTGTGTACTCTATTGCGTTACTTGCTCTCATGCATTGCAATTTTGAATGCAAAGGTAAATATTACAGGCTTACTGCAGGTGAATCTTATGAGCACTGTATTTGGAACAAGAAGAAAAACCATATATACTGTATGTATGGTGTCTGAGTAATAAGTAGTGGTTCCTTGATCTGAAGAGAATGTGGCGAATATGCTGATGACATCCTCATAACCTCTCCCAACTGCTTGTGATGTTAACGTCTCCATTTTGTCTTCTGATGAAAAAAACAAACAAAACAAACGATAAGGTACCGTCTCGTTTCATTTCATAAAGTGAACCAGTGGTATTGTGGGATTGTGTCCTGCAACATTCTGACCTGGTTTTCTTTGGGATAAACACCTCTGTTCATGTTTAGCAGGAGTCCCAGCTAGGAGTGGCAGGGAAGAGCGATGAGTTCTTTTCTTACTAACTAACATGCTTTTCTGTACACCTGCTCATATGTCGCAGATGGATAAAGCTTGTGTTTGCAGTGTTTTGCCTTATATCTCAAAGGTACCAAAATGTAGATTACTCAATTCAAAGCCTATAGGGTGGTGTTTTTTGGGGGAAAAAACAACTAACATGAATCTTACCGTATACCAGCAATATACCACGTTTCAAAGTTGTAACGATTAAAACTTGAATTTATTGCATAGCTTTTGCGACAACCCATGCAATAGATAATTTGTATTTAGTACAAAGGGAATATGAAATGCCAACCAGAGAGCCTTTTAATTCAGGCTTTAGATGAGATGCAGTGTTATGTGCAATGAAGACAGTGCTTTCCGTGAGGGTGAATACTGTTTGACAAAGTCTGCTTTTTTGGCATGTGTTCTTTCAAGAACGAGTGGTGTTTTGATGCATGCGCTCAGAGAATGTTTCATGCAATGGCTCTGTAGTAGGTTGTGTGCCAAATGTGGGTCAGAGTGCATTACACACACACGCACACACACACACACACACACACACACACACACACACACACACACACACACACACACACACACCACCGCCGCTACCATCCCTTCCTCCTCTCAACAACACCAACTTTTTTCCTTTTTGACAGGCTCTTCCAGTGATGAATGTGAATGTATATTAACTGTGGAAATTAGCTTCAAATGAGCTAGGCATGGTTTACTGGTTAGAGCTTTGAGCACTGCTGTAGCAGGCAGTCCGGGTTAGAGCTCTGGGTTAGTGTGTGTTTCTGTGAGTTCACTGTGTGCTGTGTGAGTTCACTAAATGGAAAACATGAAAAGACCAAAATTTCCTCATGGGGTTAAAAATTTTCCGTATATATACAGTCATATGTAAATTCCCATTCAGCAGGGCCCGAGCATGCCAAAAGAGTTGGTTTTGTTCAGATTTGAGGGGGTGGTGGGGGGTGATGAGGAACTGTCACTCTGACCCTGTTTGATTCACAGCTTATATGCAAGATAGCTTTAGATGTGGGATCCATGTTCCCATCTTTCTGGAAAGAAATCTAAATCCAGAGCCATTGAGTTAGTGTTACTACTGTCCAGCGTGGGGCTGACAACTTTGTTTTTAAATGCCAGTATTAAAAATGAGAGTGTTTCTTTTTCACACACAGTCTGTGTTTGGGGGTCCTTACTCCCGTTTTTTTGTTGTTTTTTAAAAGGGAATAAATGCCACAAGCATTCTGTTCAGTGTCTTGGAATCTATTCCTGTGATCACATGATCAATCTGTGACAGATTGATACTAAACTGGAAACACTCTTTCATCTTATATGCTGTACTGTACTGTATATGAGATGAGTTGTTTTCTTTTCGTAAAAAAGCAAACACCTAGTTGATCTCTTTTGTAACTGGGTAGACATGCAGTGTAGTCATGCTTCAGAACTCACTGCTGCTACTCAGTTTTATACTGGTAAATACTTTTCTTTTCTCCTTTCTGGACTATTTTTGTATCAATAGAATTCATTCACATTAATTCACATACCCCCTTATTTTGGACAGGTAGCATTTCAGCAGCTAATATTGCCTATTGACAGTACAGTCATCTTTTAAGGATATTGTTTCAAAGTGTATAAAAAAACAACATAGACCTAAGTGTGAACTTAAGTGGGAAAAAGAACTTGTGAAATATGCTCTGTATGTATTTCCACAACTCGTATACTAAGATGTCAACCTTCATTTCCACACATTCATCTTTTAACAACCCCCTTTGCCAGATGTATATTTTCACCTAACAAAGTTCTTGTAAAAATGAACAGATGTGAAAAAGTTGCTATTTACAAATCAACACAGATTTTTGTGTTGTCTCTATGTTTTAATATCATCTGTGATGCTCTCTCTCTCTCTCTCTCTCTCTCTATTTCTCTCTATTCTGTCTATCTTTCACGTGTTCATGTAAATGAAAAAATACAATAATTTTACAACCATTACAGTCAATTCCATTTGTGTTTTGAAACTCATTTTGTTTGGTTGAGTTACACATCAATGGAAATAAAATATTACTGAAATGTTACTGTATAATAAAAATTAATCATTCAAAAATGAAAATAAAAATACTGCAAAACATACTTTTTATGTGTTGTGCTTCCTTGATAATTTGTCTCCTGTGTATCAGTACTGAGAAACACCTGCCCTCCAGCAGCTGCGGTGGATACAGTTTATCTAAGTAAGAAAATTACTTTTAGGCATAACAGTAAGATTCAAATATTTCTGAGAGTATAAGTTTAATTATTTGTCTAGAGAAATATTGCTTATTTCTGGCTCAGGTAAAATGTCTTCAAAACCAATAGTTTTAGCATCATATTATCAAATGATAATTGAGTTAATGAGTTTTACTCCATGATCCACACCTAACTGTAGCAAATGAAAACATTTCCACTATGGATCTATTATCCTGTATACCTACCAATGACAGTAATGTCACCCATGGTGGATAGTGAAGATTTCATTAGCTGCTCTTAATGTGAGTGCTTAACATTTATAATACCCACATTATTTTGGTCTGATATGAAATCTCTTTAAATTTGAGGAAACATTGCAGTCCCTGTAGCGTGCTCAAACCCACACAGATCTCTCACAGATTATGGAGCATGCTGATTTTGTTTCATGAGGGGTTTCATGCTGTTACCATTTTTGATAGCAGTGCGCTCAGCCAGATGAGGTCAATGAAATAGTGCACACAAAATGATTTTCCAGTCAGCCAGGCGCTTGTTTCACAAAACCTGAGCAGCTTCCATCTGTGTGTGTTTTTGTCTCTTTTGCCTGACACAGCTTCAGTGAGCCACCACACAACCATTAACCCAGGTCTTTTATTAAGGTGTAGTTCCTGATATCGCCCACTGGAGGGCAGCCTATCATTTAGGAAGGCTCAGTTGTACTCTGACAGAATGTTCAGGTTTAATACAAGGGACTTGTCTCTCTAGACAAACAACAAGACATGCAGTAGTATGCGAAAGAAGTACTAGAGACACATAATTGTGAAGCGAGACAATAGACAATATACATAAGGCACCTACTGCATCAACATTATACTGTAAACACTAATACACTATGCAAGAAACATAAAATAAATCATATAAATAATCAAATAAATAGTAGTGCAAGAATGTGCAGGATTCATGATGTAGTGTACAGGATCAGTGGAATAATAAGACTGTATGACTGAGCTTATGGCCAGCTTATCTACAGTTCAGGAGAGTGATGGCAGTGGGAACGAGGCTGTATCTGTGTACAGTATAGGGTTGCTGTACGCAGGGATCTGTAGCGCCTGCCAGAGCGGAAAAGGATAAAAAGAGAGAATGTGCAGGGCATGTAGGGTCTTTGATAATGTTCTCTGCCCACTGGAGGGAGAACAGGGGGCACCATCAGCTGTCCTGACTGTGCGATGTAGTCTGCACTTCATTGTTGTGGCTGCCCAAAACCAGACTGTGATGGACGAGCAGAGGATGTATTCAGTTGGTAACAGCCTGTGTGGTACATTTACATTTATTGATAGTTTTGCTGTTTTATCATTTCTCAGGATCTGAAGTGGAAGAAAATCACAAGAACTTTGACTTGTTTCCTAAAGTCCACCACCATCTCCGCAGTATTTAGAGACTTTAGCTCTAAGTTGTGTTGACAGCACCAGAGCTCCAGCCTCACTACCCCCCCGCCAATATGCAAACTCATCACCATCCCGGATGAGCCCAATGACACTTGTCGTTTGCAAATTTCTGGAGTTTGACAGCTGGGTCTTTGAAGGTACAGTCATTGTGTAGAGGGAGAACAGCAGTGGGGAGAGGATGCACCTCTGCGGTGCACCAGTGCAGACTGTCCTTGTTCCAGATGGGAGATCTCTCAGACACACCTGCTGGCTCCTGTTTGTCAGGAAGCTGGTGATCCACAAATAGCGGGAGATACAGTGAGCTGAGAGAGTTCATTGAGGAATTCACGAATGATGGTATTGAACGTAAAGTCCACAACCAGTCTCCTGGTATTAGTCCCCTGGCTGTTCAAGATGTTGCAGGATGAAGTGAAGCCCTATGTTTACATCATCATCCACTGACCTGATTGCAGGGGTTCCAGCCAGTGGCCTGTGGTGCTTTTGAGGTGGAACAGCACCAGGTTTTCATAGGTCTTCATGGCTACTGAAGTCAAGGCCACTGGTCAGTAGTCATTCAGTGGAGGATTTTTAAGTGATAAGGGACTGTAATGATGGGGAGGCTTTTGAAGCATGAGGGGATTTTCCATAGCCCCAGTCTTTAAGAAACTTTCATGAACTCCATTCCTATTGAATCCAATCTAATTATTTATTCCCATTCCTACTCTGTCATTCCCATTTCTCCCTCCGTGTGCATCCGTTCCCAGTGTTACAGTGTGAACTCCTCCCCAGAAAGCTCCTCCATCTCCTCCATTTTCTGACCCAGGCCAAGGCCTCATCTGTCACAGTGTCATTCTGTGTTTGGATGATGGAGTGATGGATGTAATGGCCGTGGGCCCTGCTCCAGGCGTGCCAAACAGGTCCCGGGACCAGACCCACGCTGTGGGAGAGAGAGGGTGAAAAGAGCCTGTCAGCATCCTTCTGCACCAGCGACGCTCCTCTCAGGAGGCAGTCGACACAAGTAGTGCCTGCCGTAACTGCTCGTTTCAAACTTCCCGTGGCAGGGGTTCAGGTGTAGCTTTAAAGAGCATTATTTATGAGACGGGCCCAGGTCTGTAGCCTCCTCGTCCCTCCCCCCAACCTCCACCCCTGCTCGTCTTGGGGATACATCCACAGAAGGATTGACATTGAGTTTGGCTTTGACATGACTGGTCATTCATTCTCCTACTGTGTAAGTGCTCATCAGAAAAAAACAGCAGCAACATGCTTCCTGAGACTTTTACATCTCTACCAGCGTACCCAGAGCCTGGCTGTATGAACATTTTGATAGAATTTAGGGAATGTGATGGGAAAAGAAATGCTGGTAAAAAATTGATTTATGGATTCAATACAACACTCCAGCTCCAACTAGACTATCAAAATCGATACTGTAGATCACAAAGTCTCACAGATCAATCAACAGAACATCTCTAGGACAAATCTGCTGCCTTGACCCTGTGTCCCCAACCTCACATTTTTGAGCGAGTCTGACCTCATTTGGCACGTTGTGCTGTTTGCTAATCTCAGGCCTTAGGCTTCAGTCTGGCAATCGTTTGTACTGGCTCAGGCCTGCAGAAACCCTTTCTCAGAGTGTACACTGTAAACAAGGACCTGACAGGCTGTGCTGTCTCAGCTCTCCAGACCTGGGTGTGTGTTGGGGGGCCTGTCGTAATGTGCAGTGTTTAATTGTCTTCCGTCGTAATTAGTGAGCAATCAAAGAGAGGCAAATGGGAATCACAAGATTGCAGCGATCAGCAAAAGATCAGGGGGAGCGGGCCCCGAAATAGCTCCCAGGATTTATGCTTTGAAACAGGTGTTTCAATGTAGCACTATTGGTGGTGGCAGAAAGAGAGGGAGCCCGTGTGAATGAGTAAGTGTGTGTGTGTTTGTGAGTGTGTGCGCTTGCACATGTGTACTTGATTTGTGGATGGATAATATGGGGGTGGATAATATGCACAACCAGACTAAAGTTCAAGTTTAGAGGGCATATGGGAGTGTGTTTATACTGTATAAAAACATAGGCTTGACCTTCCAATGTATTTGCTCATTGTGTATTGAAATACAATAAGAACAGAATAGAACACAAATTTGTTGAACAGCACCTTTGCACAAAGGGAAGAAAAGGTCATAAATAAGTACACCTCAGTCAGTCAGTCTCCTTCTTACTCCCAAATAGAAGCTACCTGATTCCCTCAGCTGAGAAAAGGCCGCACTGAGCAGTGTCTATTGATTAAACTCCATCTGTGTCAGTGGGACAGGATGTGGGGATTAAAAACACCTCATTAGTTATTTTCATGGAATAAGACAGAAAACCACCCTGTATCTGAGCAAAAGTATATGAAAACATTGATGCATTGAGGGGTGTGTGATGCCCTTTATAAGGACATATTTTCAATATCCTCTTTGTTGGATCTGCCATCATATTAATGCTATAATATAACAGTAAATAACAGGCTATTATAATAGAATAGAATAGAGTAATATATAATGTATAAAATAGGGATGTGAATCTCCATAAACAAAGCGATAAGATACGCATCTCGATACACTTCCAACGATTCGATCCATTAACGATTCACATGAAACAACTAGTGATAAGATGCGATACGATTCTCCCACCTACTGCGATACAGTATGATTTGATTTAACACAACACGATACAGTGCGATACGATATGATGCAGAAGAAAAATACTATTGAATACATAGTAGTAACACATTTTTTTTCTTTATTTCTTGGTCTGTAGTGTGGTTCAATCTTAACAGGGACAGTTCCCTAAAATGGAAGATGTGGTGGCATTTGGCAGTTACAACCATGAACATAAATGTTGTAAAAGTTTCACACTTTGAACAGAAAGGTCAATTCAGCCCTAAACAGAAAAAAGTGCTACTCTATCTATAACAAAATAACAAATAAATTAACAAAAATGCTTAACACAGGACACACTGCATCTTCCTCAAAGTGCAAAAAAACTATGGACTTTGGCCATATTGGTCAGTAACAGGCAATAGTCCTCATCTAGCAATTTAGGCTTAACTTAGATGTTCCTTTTTCAGTTTTTTTTAAGGAATATCAATTGATCAACATGATCTGGGTGAAGGAGACTGCGTTTGGCAGTAACAATATCCCCTGCTGTGCTAAAGACACTCTCAGAAGACACACTAGTTGCTGGTATGGATAGGTAGTTCTTAGCCAAGGTCGAAAGCAGTGGTAGATCAACCAGATTTTTCCCCTGGTGGATATAGATTCCTGTAGATAAAATTGGGATAAGGTTCTAGTGGGTTGATATTATTATTATAGAATTATGTGCCCACAGAAGTATTCTATCACTAGAAACAAAATTGAGTTGAAATCTCATTCTGTTCCAAAATTATTCAAATTCAATTATTGTATGACAGGCGACATCTCCCAATGCCCGCCCATTCATATTTTGATCAATATTTCTGGGATATGATTGTTTTAAGCAAGGATACGACTAAAACAACTTTCAAATGGCTTTTATTGCTGGATATATATCAAAAGTAGACATTCTAAGCTTTCAAATAATACCATGGGTATGCATGTAGCATAAACTGGAGCTTGACACTGGTTTGATTTATATTTTTATTTTATAATTGCCCGCCGGCGGGCAAGATGAGTTTAAAGAAAGCATATAGCGTTCAAAATGGCATATTCTTAAAAATCAACGGCTTTTTGAAAGCCCAGCACAACAGCTTTTTCAAAACTTTCCGGAATCCATCCTTCTCAAAGTCACTCACGTCGGTCCCTACCTGGTACCAAGAGTCGTTGGATGGCAACGCTTAGATGTCTCAACTGGAAACGGCTAATGGCGGCTGCCGACCGCCATACTGTCTGCTTCTGCCTTAGGATGGAACACGCCACTGGTGTTCTCTCAGCCGAGCTCCGCTGTGATCGGCTGTCTCCCGCGGCTATCTTGAACAGGGCAGCCTTCTTCGCGGGATCGACCAGCGCTCCAGGGGCGTTTTTTTCCCCCGCTGACGCTGACATTCTCCCTCCCCGCCATTTCTCCGAGCGTTCCCCGGCGTCTTCGCCCGGACAATCTTCGCCGGCAACGCGGCCTGCAGCTAGCTACCTAGCTGCTAGTCAGCCGCCTACTAGCCAGCTAGCCACGGCCCAGCTCGCTAGCTCTTCAGCTAGCCCTATTGGGGCCTCCTTGCCCGTGCGGCTGGTTTTCTGCACCACGCTGAAGAGGCGGATGACCCTGCCATCGAAGCCGTCGACAAAGATGGGGTTACCTCCCTCCTCTCAACGACAACACGGCCGGCAGCCAGCTACCTAGCTGCTAGTCCCTAGCCAGCTAGCCACGGCTCAACCCTCTAGCCTTTCAGCTAGCTCCTTCAGGGCCTCCTTGCCAGTGCGGCTGAATCTCCCACTCTGAAGAGGCAGATGGTCCCGTCATCAAAGCCGTCGATGAAGAGGAGGTCTCCTCCTTCCTCTCGGCGCAGACTAGGAGGCTAGCCGCCATTGACTCGCCGCCGCCCGGCCAGAAGACTCTTGCCGCTCAGCTTGCTAGCGAGCTAGCTCTGTGCCACTCAGGCAGCTAGCAGGCTAGGCCTGCGCTTGCCTCAGCATGGAGGAAGCAGTGCCGTTGGCCTTCTGCGCCTCCCCCGCGTTGGGGGCGCTGTAGCAGGAGGTAGGCGCCCTCGTCTGTCACGCCTGCTGCGCTGCAGACGAGCGCAGCCTCGGCAACGCTCACGAGCCAGGAGCAACACAGATGTCAGCAGCGATCCTGAAGCGAGCGCTGGTGTGAGGCAGACTATGACGCGTGGCTCCTGCCCGTTGTCTGCTCTGCCTCTGAGTGCTTTAAAGGGCACAGGTTTTCGTTCTGCAGCTCTCTCCTCAACGTTTCCCCCGCTTCGCGCACCCACGCGCAGCAGTCCAGGAAGAGGGCTGACACACCCAGGCCGGCGCCAGTGCCAGCATCGGGTCAACAACAGCCTTGGCAACGCTCACGCTCGTGTGGACGTGCGCTTTCAGCCACGTGCCCGTCGAGCCAGGAGCGACGCAGACGTCAGCAGTGATCCCGAAGCGATCGCGGGCGTGCGGCAGGCTATGTCACGCGGCTCCTGCCCGTTGTCCGCTCTGCCTTGAGTGCTGCAGCCCTCAGCTCATAACGCTTCCCCCGCTTCGGATCTTTGTATCCAGACGCATGTGGCTAGCCCTAGCGCATTGGCGCAGGCCGTCGTCCTTCACCAGAGGCGGCGCGCTTGGCGCTGTAACCAGATGCATGACGGTAACCACCGACGCGTCCAAGGGCGGCTGGGGCGCCGTCTGCTGCGGTCGCCCCGCCAGAGGGACGTGGGGCACAGCCTCCAGGAGACTACACATCAATGTGTTGGAACTCCTAGCTGTCTTTTGCGCTCTGAAGGAGTTTCTCCCTCTTCTCAGAGGAGAACACATTCTAGTGCGTACAGACAACACCACAGTAGTGGCTTACCTCAATCACCCGACCAGTTTCGCCTGGCGTACAAGCTGCTCACCTGGGCCTCCCGCCACTTCCTGTCGATCAGGCTGTCGCACTTGCCCGGTGTGCGCAACACAGGCGCGGACCTCCTTTCCAGGGGTGTTCCGCGTGCAACCGACTGGCGCCTCTGCCCAGCCGTGGTGCACAGCCTCTGGTCCTGCTTTGGGCGGGCACGAGTCGATCTTTTCGCCTCGAGCGAGAACGCTCACTGTCCAGCGTGGTTTTCACTGGAACGAGATGCGCCGCTAGGGTCGGACGCGCTGGCACATCCGTGGCCGTGACGTCTGCTCTATGCTTTTTCCCCACTTCCTCTGATGCATCAGGTATTGGCCAGGATCAGAGCAGGGGCGCACAGGGTGATCCTGATCGCCCCCCATTGACCATCTCAGAGCTGGTTCTCAGATCTGGTCTCGACGCTGGACGGCCAGCCATAGAGACTGTTCAAGCTGCTAGAGCTACGTCCACTAGGTCGTTGTATACGCTAAAGTGGCGCGTGTTCAGCACATGGTGCAGAGACAGAGGCTGTGATCCTCTAGTCTAACCTATTGGCGAGGTGCTTGCGTTTCTGCAACACCTGTTTAATCAGGGTCGTACACCCTCTACTCTGAAGGTGTATCTCGCAGCTATTTCAGCATGCCATGTTGGCTATGCTGGCATTTCCCCAGGCGCACACCCCCATGAAGGGCGTCAGGCGGCTTCGCCCCTCTTCCACACGAAGATGACGCGGGGGTGACGCTGCGACTGAATCCCTTTTCTCGCCCTAAAGTGCTGTCTACTGACCCTCGTTCAAGGGTCATCGAGCTCTCAGCCCTACCTGAGACGGGAGGTTCTGTGCCCGTCACTCTGTGCCCGGTCAGAGCGTTTCGTGCCTATTTGACGCGTACGCAGAGCATCAGGAAGACGAACTAGTTGTTCGTCTGCCATGGCGAATGTGCCAAGGGTCAGGCCTTGTCTACCCAACGCATGTCGCATTGGCTTACTGAGGCCATACGTCTGGCATATGAGGCGGCGGGTGTTCCTCCGCCTGCGCATGTCAGGGCGCACTCCACCCGTGGAGTGGCGGCCTCTTGGGCCTTCTGGAAAGGCTAACGTATCTAACGTATCCTCGGTTCTCTGAGTGAGAAGCCGAGACGTACGCTTCGGGCCTCAAGTCGCCGACGCTGGTGAGCTTGGCAAAGAGGACCTGAAGCGTAAGCGCAGTCAATATATAGACTTTCTGACGTCACGCAGGGCTGTCTAAGTAGTTGCCTGCGTGCGTCAGAGCGCTTACTGCCCTTTTTTCAAAGGGTTGGTTAAAGTTGACTTCAGAAAAAGTAGGAGATGATAGGCATCATCCATTCGTACGTTTCGGCTTCTCACTCAGAGAACCGAGGATACGTTAGTATCCGTAACGTTTGTAGGACATGAGACTGCAAGTCCCATTCCTCATCTACGTAGTGTGCCGTAACAGTGATATAAGAGTTAGTGGCGCAAGAAGTCCAACCATCAACAGTAATCACTACCCTCTTAGCGCGGCTCATAAAATCGACTATATCTTGCTTTACTTTGTCATACAGACGAGGGATTTCACTGTCAGTAAAAACTTTCCTGTCAGGTATGTTATACCTTGGCTCACCAGGTGTTCCAGTAGCATTAGTGGTAACCAGTGCTGACCTCTCTACATTCACACCATGTCGCCGCTTCAGGTGTGAACCTAAATTGATTGTGCTCCCTGTATATTTAATGGCAGCCTGGCACATT
Source organism: Limnothrissa miodon (assembly GCA_017657215.1). NCBI lineage: Eukaryota > Metazoa > Chordata > Actinopteri > Clupeiformes > Clupeidae > Limnothrissa > Limnothrissa miodon. The sequence continues at coordinate 29,326 of JAGFZM010000820.1, read as the reverse complement.
TTACAAATACAGTCAGTGTCACATGAAATGGCCCGGCTGCACGCACGAACCTCACGTGCGTCATGTGTGTGTCACGCACTATTTCATTATTTTTTTCTGAAGAAGCTGCAGTGTACCCAAACAACCACCAGGTGGCACTTGGGAACGCCCGCGACCGCGAGTTATCTAACATAGCATACAGCTGTCAGGAAATAAAGTTGAGCTGAAATAGGCTAGTAGTGAAATAGGCTAGTATACTGAATAGCCTATTGTTATTTTGTTACTGTAAATAGTCTGTTATTTGAGTGTTGTTTTCGTGTTTGTGTTCACCAACCCTAGGCTAAATATAGTAATTAATAATTCAATTCAATAAAAATAGCCTAATTAATACAGTGAACTATGCTGACGCATACAGGTGTCGAAATCAAATGAAACAAGTTCACTCAGTGACCAATGATCATTGAACGAACGTGTTATGCAAGTGCAATATACTATTTGGTCCATGTACTTTTTCGTTCATTCATTATTGGATTGTGGATTCTACATGGGAAACGAAAAAAGGCAATATGAATTTGTACAGGTAGCCTAGTGTATTATTTCTAAGACAGAAACTAAAGCAATGGTTGCATGTCTTTTAGGAATTGAAAATTAAATACTAAAATATAAAAAAATGGCGTTCTGAATTATGACTTGTGACCCTTTTGGAAGTAGGCTAACGTTAGCAACTCTTTTGGGCGAATTGGGCATTGCATGGGTTTGTTTTGATACTGTCACCCGCAACACATCGCTTGTTTAAGCATATTCAGACATAATGTCGTGAAGGCATGCAGCGCATGCAGATATTTCACAGCATCTAAGGAGCAGTATTGACTAAAAGGGGTCTTTGTCACACATTGTCAGTATAAAGCATGAAACCAAATAGAAATATGAAGATATAATCATAGGGAGTCCGGTAGTAACGGGAGTCCGGTAATGATTCCATTGTTCATTCGTTGTGAACATATAGCCTAGTAGGCCTACTGTGCCTTTTATCTCAGTAAATTAAAATATCCACGTCTGTGAGAATACAATTGGATGGGAGAGCAAAAAGCCGGCAAATGTTGCAATGTGCAGTTGTTGCGAACAAAATGGGACAGGGTAAGAGTTGCTTGCCCTGTGAGTTGCCCGCCGTGGCTTCCAGTCACTCGGTATACAATTCTGCTACAACGCGCCTCTCAACAAATGAACTACGTGCTCATTTAGCACGTGTAGTGTAGAATAAAAAAAAATGCCTGTCTTACAATAAAAATAAAAAATGCCGCTGGCCCGGGGCAGCATTACTGAACGCAATA
>JAGFZM010000820.1:8369-19278 GCA_017657215.1 Limnothrissa miodon | reverse complement strand
CTCCCAAATTGTCCATCCACTCTGGTTTCTTGCAGTCTGCAAGTATGTTTGCAGAGAAAATGTTTAGAGCTTCCAACAGAAGGTGCTGTCAGTCATATGAACTTGGCAGCCAAATGCAGCAGGAGAGGAGTTATAAGTAAAGGTAGTAGAAACAGAGGTTAATAAACAAACAGTTGGCCTATTGTAGCTTTTTAGCTTTCTTTGACTTTTCCATGCCTGGCTGTGTTGGCCACTCTCAGCAGAACAGAAGCAGGGCCAAGCAGATTCACACAGCACAAGCCCAGTTGTGCTAAAGTTCCTCTTTACCACATTTGTCTGGTGAAATATTGCTTGCCACGCATTTGGGACAGACGTGTCTCCATTGTGATGCTCTCCAGATGTGACAGGCCTGGAGGCCCCATTGATGGGAGCGACGCAGACACATTGATGTGTTAAAGTGCAGGGTCCCGCTAATGAGGACCGGTGCCACCGCTCGGCTCCTGCGGCTGGCGCCCCGTTAGACAGTGAGCTCACTGGGGGAGAGCGGTGTCTGTGGGTGGGTGGAGCTGGTGGTGGTGCTGGGGACTACAGACCCTCTTCTGAGTCGGAGGATCCATGCATGATGGATGAGAAAGTGTTTATGGTCCATGCGGCACACAGCAGAAGGCTTGGTTCTCTCCCGACAACAACCACACTGCAGATTGGACAGTAAAAGACAGGATGTAGGAGTTACAGCAACAAAGACAAACAGCGAGGGAAAGGGAGGGGAAAATATGTGAGTGAGTGAAAATGTGTTTGTGTGTGTGTGTGTGTGTATATATATATATATGTGTGTGTGTGTGTGTGAGTGAGAGAGAGAGTAACAGGAGGATGTTGTGATGTCTTAATTGTGGTGAATCCCGCATCTTAGTGCCCCCGGGCTGTGTTTCCAGATCACAGTGGGAACAAACCGTGGGAATATTACATAAGATCTGTGGATCTGTGTGTCCCAATCTCTGATGTTGTCAAACATTGTTATGGTTTCATAATGTGCGGTTGCTTAACATCCTCCAGACTGCAATCTAAGCCACATCAAACAGAATGCAGAAATTGTTGTTTGTTTTTTTAAACACTAAGAGAGTGTTCCAGTGTGTTTAGAATGCATAAATAATCTGAACATCTGAACATATAGACAAAGCATCCATGCCAGAGTGCAGAACATGTGTGAAGGACATTCTATGGATTGTCATGGAGTGCATTTCTATTGTATACAGAAGGGCTTTCTCTGGGCTCTCATCTCTAATGCAGATAGTGCTTTCAGTGAAGTACAAGCTGTTTTATAGTGTGTTCTTCTCGTCATTCGTAGTGGCTGCCTGCACTGGTTTCTCTGTCTGGATACAATGGGCATAAGGTTTCCCCCTGCAGCAGCCTCTCCTCTCCTCCGCCCCCGTGCTTCTTATCTTTCCATCTGTCAGTCTGTTTCTCTGCCTCTTCATGAATCTGGCCTTTCGATTCCTCCTCATCGACCGTGGCCGAGCTCCCTCCCTGGGCTCTATTGTGTTGTGCCGCTCCCTTCTCACCTCGGCAAGGACAGCTGTGCCCCCCGTCCGGCCCTTTTTAAACTCCGGCTGCCCGTAGGCCTGTTCCTGTCGGCATCATTCACACCTTTCTGTCTCTCAACACCATCTCCTCATCCTCTCCTCTTCTCATCTCCACACATGGCCCCCACTATCATAGCAGCTCTTATAGACATGCCTGCAGTGAAAGGAAAAAAGTGCAGAGAAAGAAAGACAGAGAGAGAGAGGGGGGGGGGGGGGGGGGGGGGTTGGGTGGAAAAAATACATTCCATGAGCTCATGAGGTCTTGGAGCTTGATTGCTGATTGCTATCTAAATGCTCTCTTGTTAGGTTGATGAAGGGGGAGACAACATTGAACAGTGTGACACTGTGGCGCTTCAAACAGCAATAAAACGCTTTCGCATGTGACTTCACACAGTATGCCATGCGTCAGTGCAGGAGTTGCCTAATCACCTGTGTGAAAAGAGGCTGCAACGTGCAAATTTATTAAAAATATGACAAGAGTGAGCAAGTAAGGCTGACAAGGCAGACATGTCTCTGTGTGGAACCCACACTCCTGTGAAGTGAGTTTGTTGTGCTCGGCGCATGAACACCTGACTCAGTATGAATTGCGGGTTGCACATATTGCTCGATCTCCCAAAGGAACCACAGCCGAAAATATCCGACAAAGAACTTTCTTTTTTTTTTTCCCCACCGTTCGATCCCCCCCCCCTCCCTCTTCCCCTCTTCCCATCCCATTTCTTCCGTCACTTATCTTTTCTTCATATCATCCTCCACTCCTCCAGATCCTCCTTTCCGCTCCCATTTGTCCTCCTCCACTCTTTTGGCGTCAGCTGGAAAACCAGGGATTCAGTGCAGGCCTCTGTTGCTTAGGGTGTTTTGTGTGTAAACTCCACCAAAAAATGTCAGCCACTTAAAATGAGCTCAGACAAGATGCAGAATTCACTCAAAATATTCATATGTGGCATCTTTGAAGTATTTGGACTGAAAAAAAAAAATGAACTGAAAGTGTGATATTTCAAGCATGTTTGACCCAGTTATGGTGTATAACTCACAGTGACTCACTTTCTTTTTTGCTTATCCATGTGAAACTGGTTGCATGGAGACAGCTGACATTCTACCTCCACTCCCAGACTCCTATATTTATGTTGGGGAAGACTGCTAGTGCAGATTTTAACTTGTCTAAAGGCTTACTCACACTACGTACAGTCCATCCAAACCATACAGGGTTGTCTCTGGGCCCTGGTCCGCAATAGTCCCTGGACAGGGTTGGTTTGATGTGTTCTAGAATCTTTACATTTAGTGTTTTTTATTACTATAACAACCTGGCACCCCAAACAATTAAAAGAATTCCTTAGGCCATGTACACATTAAGCCGGATAGATATAAAAACGCGTATCCATAGTTAAAACTATCCCCGTCCACATTATCGTATTCATATCATCGTATTTATATTTCAGAATTTGCTATTCGCTATTGAAAAATTCCGGATCTGTTTTTATTGTTTTTATTGTTACATTAGAATCTCGAGCATAAACTTTCCTCGACGTCATGGCAACCGAATGTCACTGTACTTGAACCTCTCCGTTTTCGCTGTACACACTACAACGTCAAGCCGGAGTTTTTAGATTTATCCACCTCTGTGATCGTTTTCGGTGTTGGAATATGCCGTATTAGTGTGTACGGAATGGCTAACCGGATAAATAATTATGCGTATTCAAATTTATCCGGCTTAATGTATACATGGCCTTAGTTTGTCCAAACAATATTCTCAGGCTTCATGAGATGGGAAACAATCCAGAAACGGGGCTGACCTTGCTGACCCTCCCGCCCCACCACACACACACACAACCCAAAATCCCTCGCGACTCCTCTGGTGAAGATCTGTTCCAAATTAAAAGTTTGTCCATTTCCCTTTCACTGTCTCCCAAGCCCCCGTCCACCAACCCCACCCTGCTTTGAACCCCCATCTGCCTTCCTCCCAATCCAATGTGGCAGGAAGAAGACGGCTGCATTTCTCTGGCACTAAGCTAATAACCCTCAGCTTGACGAAACAACTGCAAGCAGAGCAAACCGCAGGAATACAGGGGGGAAAAAAAACAACTGCTGCTGGTAATGAGGAATTTATTATCGTAGAGACTAGTTTTACAGCCACAAGAAAAACAAACAAACCTTCAAATGGCCTGGCGGAGGAAACATGGTTCCATAATTGCAGTGAAGGGGGGAAACCGAGGAAAGTACACAAGTTAATCACGAAGGGAAATGAGTTTATCTCATCAAAGTACTATGTGCCACTAGGGTTGCCACACGTTCTGGTTTTCCCGGGATTGTTCTCTTTTTTTAATGTCTTTCCCGGGACACCAAACGTCCCGTTGTTTTAGTGCAAAGGCAATTAATTTTTTGTAAGTAGGCCTATTCCCTAGTTTCAATTTTAATAAAATCTACGTTCTGCTCATGTAATCCTAGACTACTATTTTTCTTACGGTATCTTGATCCAACTGTCATAGGCAGGCGTGCGCTTATTTGATTGGTTAATGCAAACTTGCGAAATGCGAAAGTGCAAAAGTGAAAGTTTACATTGACACATCAGCATCACCTAGCAACTACCACAAGCAGAATTTTCAAGAGAGTGAAGGAATGCGGGTTAGTTAGATTGGAGACTGCCTAGTTAAAAATAAATTTCCGTTCGACTTGGTTTGTTTAATTTAAGTTGATGGGGGCGAGACGGACGAGGAGGATGCACAGTCAAGTCAGGGCCAGCGGCAAAGAAAAAGAAGTACACAGTTTACCGACTAGGCGAAAACTGGCATTCGGAGTGGGTAAGGCCTAAGGTGATCCATTCTCTGCCACTTGTTTTGTGCCAAAATCTTGAGTATCTTGCAACGTTCTTTGCTAAATTAATCTAACCACAGTATAGGCCCACATGTATAGCCTACATTATTGTTTTATTGTTTCTTTTATTATATTTATTTCTTAACTTAATTTTAATTTGTGCATTGAATACAATAAAGAAACAAACATACAATATATAATAGCATTGTATTTATTATTAAAATATGACAGTGGTAGCCTATCCCACACACACACACACAACAACCGCTACGCCCCCTTGTCCTGGTTTTTCTCAAATTGAATGTGGCAACCCCATGTGCCACTAGGTCTCACCACACACACTCCCACGGAGACACTCACATACTGTACATGAAACGGGTGTTGCCATCATCATCGATGCTTGTGAGATGGAAGGCCGCAAAAAGCACCCAGAGAGTGTGCCTTCTCCTTCATTTGGAATCCATACATATCATAGGGCAATATTGATCGACAAAAAATCTCAAACAACCTCGGCGTGAAAAGATAACTTGGCAGCCATGAGTTGCACAAGAAGGTGTTTGTCAAGCGCTACATTCCTTGGACGTGTGCTGATAAGACAGCCAAAGCCCAAGAACCAATCAGAAGACACCATCATTCGTCCCCAGTGCCCGGCGCTGATAGTCTCCGACCCAACGCACGGTAGGGCACAAAGCTTGCGGCGAGGAGAGAGTACGCCTGCCTCTGGCGTGAAATTAGATTGCATGTGACAACATGACAAATCATTGTGCTAACAATCCCCCAGGTGCTTGGTCGCTCAAGTGGCCGTTAATCAAAGAGTGAGATTGCATTACCACCGGCGGCATCTCCTACAAGACTGCTAACACTGCTGAAAGATAGCAGTACTATTCTTCATGTTTGATATGATGAGTTTCACTGCGTCCAGATCAGATAAATCCAAATGCAATATGAAGTAATGACAAGTTGATCTGTTATTGCTTACATTGCTACAACACCACATGTTCCGTCCAAGTTATGTGGGTATGCGGTTTAAATTAAATTCTATTTATAGGTCAAATTTGGTGTGATATTCCTGAGTGCTGTCAACAGGAAAAAGAATGACAAAATTAATCATTTGAACTTACAACAAATAGTGAATTGAATTGACAGTTAAGACTGAATCAGGCACAGAGACTCACTTTTTTTTAATTTTGCTATGCCTCATTTAGCTAATGCTTTTCAGTCTTTGTAGTATCAGATTTTCTGATTCTGTTTCCTATAAACAGACAGCACTCTGTGTCTCTGATTGACTGGGCTTTTGACTGATTCACACTGGATTTCCCCTTGAAAATAGGCAGAGATGGAGGTTGACTTGAGAACTGACAGCAGTAATAAAGAGTACTTTGTCAGGCAGCCTCTGGAGCAGCCGGTCGAGGCCACCAACGCTTTCCACAAACAGACAGATGGAGAGAACAGAATCTGTCAAGCAAACCCATTTTCACTGTCAAAGGGTTTGCATGTTGTGCAGGTTTGTGTTCTTTGAGAATCTATGTTAATGTGTGTTATCTTCAACGTTAGCTGTCATGATAGCTCCTGTGTGTCCGCCCAACCCCACTTAGTTTTGAGTCCCTTGAGAAGTGTTTCATTGCTGGCAGCTGTTCTAGAAAGGTTAAGTGTGTGCCTGTGAGATATATGGACTAAAGGGTTGGCTGCACGGATGACTTCTTCAAAGGTTAAGTGTTATTTTTAATTAATGCATTTATTTTAAAAGCTCTATGATACAAAATAGTTGCCAATACAATATCAATTCTATAGTAGAATACTCCTAAAATACTGTAGTTCATTTCATAGGTCTGCCATCTCCACCTGGGAAGCAGCACTGATGCATTTGTAACAGTTCAAAATGTATAATAGTATTTGTGTAATGTTCGCCACTATTGAGCAGTCTAGTTGCTGGGTTGGGGTGTACTGTACTGCAGGTCTGCGGGGTAGCCCCAAAGCACTCGCCACGCCCGATTAGAAAAAAGACTTCATTTAATCGGGTATGTGCTCCAATGAATATGAATGTGTATGTAAAGAAAAAACACTTAATTCAATCGGAGAATTAAATGCTTCATTGGTGCATCTTGTGTCCCCTGACTTGCCCTACCTCTGTTACAAACAGCACAGAAGATGACCTTGTACTCCATAAAGGGACTGCACTCTCTCTCCTCCCTTTCCCACTCTCTCTCTCTCTGTCCATTTCCCTCTCTGTCTCTCTCTTTCTCTCCTTGAAGCTCTTAGCATGTTGGTGGTCTTCTTTGTTGCCTCCAGTCAGGTCACACTCTGGTTGTGTGGAGCTTGTCACTGCTTCTCCACAGATGGAGAGTGACACTCCTGGGAGTGGGGGAAACATCCCTCAAGGCCCCCAGACTAATCCAAGATGACGTGATGAAAAGCAAATGGGAAAACTTTTCTAAATGGCTGAGATGAACCTAATTAGACACTGTCAGCAAGTAAACATAAGTGACATATTACAATACAGCCACCACACTGAGCTGTGGCAGGGCTGGTTCTGAAAATATGCACAGGGTCTTAAACAATGCAATGAGTTCAGCACTGTGAACGCTGGGGACTTCAAAACTTGGGGTAGACTTTGGCCAGAATATTGCTGAGAAAAAAAAAATGCTACTGGCTATTAGCTCATCATAATTAAGATAAGATGAGCCTTTATTGTCTCTTAAAAAGAGAAATTTGTCTTGGGCAATGAGAGATTATGATTACACATACATACACAAATGGTGACAAGACAAAGAACATGCAACATAGACCCTTACATATCCCCCCAAAACACACACATACACAGTCCCTGCCTGGTATTGCACCCATCCCTAAAAAAAACAAAAAGTCTTTAAAAAGACTAAGAAAACGAAGAGAACACTAAAAAAGACTCCTAAGACTTACTATTGAGTAGTTTCATTCTTCTTCACACAGAAATCTTTTTAAGTGCACAATTCTAAAACCTAATTTTCTTTTTAAAAAATCTTAAATACATAGGTAAACACATCCTTCAAAAAATGTATGCTGCTGCTGCTGTTTTGTGGCGTGTTCTTGTGGGTCTTGGAAACGCTTTTTTAAGTGCTGTATAAGAAGGCAGTGCTTTTGCACAATAATTTGTATGACGTGAATACTCTGACAGCATGTACCCAATTCAGCCACTTCCATTTTCAGCAGATGCTTCAATGACTGCAAATGGCGTCACAATCCAACACACTGAAAGCCCACCTACTTTCTTACATATAAACATATAAACATATAACATATAAACATCTTTAGCTAGTAGTCAGACACCAGGTATAGGCACACACAGGCATGTGCCATCTTTAGCTAGCAGACACCACGCATAGGCACAGACGCCATACACCTATCAAGTAGTTCCAATTTTTATGGCCGTAAGACAATGGTTTGCATCACATTGAGGCATTGTGACTGTAACTGTAACAGCAACTGTAGCTGCTTATTTTCTATCGATATATGCCTGTCATGGGTATCTATCCCCTACTTATAGCAAGGTTTGCTCTTTAGCTAGCCAGATGATGAAAAACAGAACAGGGCTGTGAAAAGCTAAAAGGTCTACCTTTGAGTTCTATTGCTGCTAATAGGCTAATTAGCTACAGATACACATTATTATGTGCTAATAGAAGAAAATTGTTGTCTCTTCTTGGAAATGTAGCCATAATTTGTACCGTGGACAGCGCAGTCTCTCTTGTCTGCTGTCATTCCACAGAGAGACAGAGAAAATGGCCTGTGTGAAATTGTACCTTAATCATGTGGCCGATTTTAAAGAAAAAAAGCACAAAACCCACAAATAAGAGTTGGTATTGTTTTAGCTCTGGGTTTTGTGCTTTTTTTTTCTTTAAAATTGGTCATATGATTAAGGTACAATTTCCACAGACCCTTTTCTCTCATATATATATATATATATATATATGAGAGAAAGAGAGAGAGAGAGATAAAAGGCATTTTCAGTAAGGCATGTTCACTGCACAAACAGAAAAAAACTCACTAACACACGTAAACACACACACACACACACACACACACACACAAGGACATGGGGGCGACAACACAATGCAAATAATACAAGCTTACTTGTTCATGGGCCTCAAGGTTCAATTATAGACTCTGTTATTTTGTATTTCACGCACCAATACAAAATATTGCCCTGATCACACTTGTAAATGAAAACAGTGTTTTAAAGAAAACCTTTAATTACAGTTTTTCTCCAAAGGTTTGGCTCATTTCTTGAAACCAAGATGACATTCTCAAAATAACATGGACAAATCTCCAAACCACCTTGCAATTGTTCACAACAGAATGTCATTTCTCATTGGTTTCACCAAATTGTAAATGCCTTAGTACATGTCTCAAGTGACTCAAGTGCATTTTTGCAAATGGTTATGTACAAGTAACCTACAGTTAGCACAATGAGACCAGATTTAGCACATTTTCCAAATAAATAGATCTTGCTGATCTAAACTGCTCTCTCCAAAACATATCAGCATGACTTCATTGTGTAAGTCATGATATGCACAATAATGTGTTCAATTGTTAAAATTAGTCAAGAATATAATGCCATGAATATATGAATACATTTATGAATTTCTTGGAGCATTTGAAAAAATTGTGACAGTAATGGACAATAAGGTGAATTGTCCTTTTAGCAAATGAGGAGGTTTCCAGATCTCAGATGACCAAAACTTTTTTTAGTTACCGGACAATAGCTGTTTATGATTGTGAATGCTGCCAAACATAAAGAGGTGGCCAGGGCCAGTACCATTTGCAGTTTGAAAAAAGAGGAACCGGAACAAGTAAATGAACAAGGGCAACTTCCTGCTCGAGGAAGATGAAGAAGAAATAGAGAGATCTGAGGATGCAAGGTGGTGGAATAGGGAGAAGAGGCAGAGGAACACCATAGTGTCCAGGACAAAATTCAGGCTATAATTATAGACCATGTTGTAAACCATCGCCTCACAATAGCAGAGGGACTGTAGGTCACTGAGTGCAGCCTTCTGCCTGTCTCTATAGTGTTCTCCATCATCCAACCTCTATAGTCTTCTCAATCATCCAACCTCTATAGTCTTCTCCATCATCCAAACCTTTCGCAATATACTGTAACAATGTGTGCTGTCATATCTGAGAATGATGTGGCCATACACACCCCCAGTTTAGGCCCCTACAACACTCCCCCACCCTCCCGCTACAACACTCCCCCCCTCCCCTACAACAAATTGTCATTTTGCACAATTGGCATCTTGTCTTTACTGATTTGGTCCAGGGAAATGAGAGAGGTCTTGAAGGGCCTGTCCTACCACTCTATGTTATTGTGTGGGACAATGTGAATTTCAACCGCTCATTATTCTTAATTTGTTTTTTTTGTTTGTGTTTATATTTGTGCATGCACAGAATACTGCATTCATCTATGAAGTTACTTTATGTTTTTCCAGTTGCAGTTCCAGTTATACCTTTGCAATAGTGACACAACATCTAAGCATTTTGACTTGCACTGCTTACACAATGCCAAAGGGACAATGCATTTTGGGGGCACTGACTACTTACATGAGAAAGATATTTAGTTTTTACACATGGATAAACTGTTTTGGGGGAGATACAAGCTTTTGCAGGGGATCCATGGTGTTGTGCTAAACCATCCAGGTTATTTTGACAAAGGCGCTAAGTGATTGCACATGTGCCAAAGCAATTGAGAAGGATCTTTGTGATTTTGACTGTAGTGACCTTTAATATGGGAAAGGAATCTGATTTTGAAGCATTTATGAACAGTTTTGGGAAAGATATTTGATTTTGCTAGTGAGCTATAATGTTGTGCAGAACTGTAAGACTGTTTGGCCTAATGACCTTATAGTTTTAAGAATGTCATCTTGGTTTCAAGAAATGAGCCAAACCAATGGAGAAAAACTGTAATGCAGGTAAGTATGCAGGTAAGTATGCGAATGTGTGTCCCAATTATTTTACAACAATACTCATATGCGACTCAAGAAACGCTTTAATGCTCCATCAGGATAATCTCATGTTAGTAAATGCAGTGTATTTTCAAATAAAATGCCACTGTATATCTAAAGAAAATGCCACAGTAAATTGAGGTGCAAAATACCTAAAAAATATTCAGAGACTTTTTTTCCAAACCTGGAATAGCCCTAGCCTCGCCCTCGCCAGCCCCGCCCTGTATGTTCATTTCATTTTGTACAGATGGTCTGCTGTATTGAGAATCGCTGTATTGAGAATCGTTCTCTCATTAGATATGTGGTTTAAACCGATTGGATCTGCCTTTACCCAATCGCTAACGCCTGGTCGTGACGTATACAACGCAGGCACGTGCACCTGCCCCTTTGCCCCTTGAGGCCCAAAGTGCCCTTTTGTCAATGTGTATTTATTTATTTAAATATGTGTGTGAGAAAGCCTGTCTGTAGCCCTTCAAAAAAAAATCATAGCCTAATGATAATTTCGTTTGTTTTCTTGTAAGATGACAGACAGTGCCGTGAGAATATTGTGTGAGCTTTGCGAGCGCG
>JAGFZM010000819.1:0-12124 GCA_017657215.1 Limnothrissa miodon | reverse complement strand
TGTTTGCTGACAGAGCCTTGAGAGCCACTCAGGTACACACACAAACACACAAACACACATACACACACACACACACACACACACACACACACAGGAACACTGGCGGGAGTCGTAATTATGTCCACCAGGGGTAGTACAGACAAAACTACATGCGGCCAAAAAAACACAAGGGAGTCTCAGAGTCTCATTCTATTACACATATTTATCCACTGTTTTTCCATTTATTCTCTCTTTCCCTCCCTCCCTCTCTCTCTCTCTTCATCCTCACAATATCTGTTTGTTTCGCTTTGGCTCCTCCCTTTCTCTGTATCCAAATCTCACTACATCTCTAGTTTCACTTTCATTCTCCTCGTTTGATCTTTCATTTTCTTTCCTTTCGTTTCATGTCTCCTCACTCCAAATCTCTCTCTCTCTCTCTCTCTATCTGTCTCTCTCTCTCTCCCTGTCACAGTCTCTTTGTGTGTCTTTCCAGAGCTACTTCCAGTCTCTGGGTGGGGTGATAAAAGATGGAGAGAAGGTGTTAAACATTCAGCCTGGCTCCACGGTAACCGTGACGACCGCATCAGGGGAGTACCGAGCGAAGAGTCTCATCATCACGGCTGGGCCCTGGGCCAACACTCTGCTATCGCACACAGGCCTGCACCTCCCACTGACGGTACACACACACACACACACACACACACAATAATTCCAAAAATATACACACTCAATGTGTATATATATACAATATAAATACAATGGCAACATTCTGCAGTATTTGCATAAAGGTGTATAAATATTTTTGAACTTATCCGTGTTCATAAGGTCATGGCTTCACGCGGAGGTTCACTGTTAAGGTCACTGACCTGCCCGTGACTTTGCAGACTTACTGTGTGTTTGGTGTCACATTTCACAAGGGAAGACCAGAGCATGAGGGACAATAACAGTGGCCCACTGAAGCAACATTGTGAATTGTGTCCTAGTCCAAATTACTAGCCTGACGCACCGAAAGCTTAAAACATAACTTACAATAGACCTACTACCAATCCTCCCCATTCAAAAAGAAATGGGTTCTTTCTTTCTGCTGTAAAAAAGGGACTGGAACAAGGTCACACTGATAAAACCACTGCACATCCCCAGTCAAGCACAGAGGGGTGTGTGGGAGAGTGGCAGCCCAGAACTAGAAGATTGACTGACTATGCTGTGACTGGCTAGCTTTGGGAATGGGTGTAGAAGAGTGTCTGTGTGTTTCTGATGGTGTATCTGTGTGTTCATGTGTACACTTGTTTGTGTGTGTATGTATGTGTTCCTGTGTGTGTGTGTGTGTGTGTGTGTGTGTGTGTGTGTGTGTGTGTGTGTGTGTCTGTCCTTGCCCTGTGCTCTTGACTGTGAGCAGGTGGTGAAGATTAATGTGTGTTACTGGCGGGAGAAGGTTCCGGGCACATATGGTGCAGATGTCCACTTCCCCTGTTTCCTCCAGATCGCCTCTGAAGGGGCAGAGTTCCACATCTACGGCCTGCCCTCCAACGAGTACCCAGGACTGGTCAAGGTGAGCCACCTGCCCCAACGTACCAGAGGCTAGCGGCATGAGGAGACGTCACACAGCACTGTACTGTACTGGACTCGGTGCCAAGCAGTTGTTACAGTCTTAGTAAATAAAATGACATCAGCTACCACTGTATTTCAACAACTTGAAACAACAACTTGACTTGAGTGTTGTTAAACATACTGGCAAGGTCAACAGATCTAATAAAATACAAGACCATTTTTTAATTAAAATTCTGCCTAAAAGCTTTGTTTATCACAAAATTCCCACTATCATGACAACTGTCAATGCTACGTACATTACTAGCCTGTTTACTATCGGATTACGTGCCTTTCTGTGTATGTGTATATCATGAATGATGGTTAAGAGAATGTTAACAATTTAAGTATCTATTCTTAAGTAGTCAATTCTCAAAGAAAAGGTCCAGTGTCATTTAACCCACTGTTGCTCTTGCTTACTGAGTGCTCCTGCTAGGAAGAAAAAACAGGAAAATTTGGCACAACAAGGAGAAGAACACAATAAACTATTTACAGTCAGTCCAGGACTTCATTAACTCCAATCAGTTATGCCAAACCCAACAATACACAATTGGTGCTGCTACCTCTGAGTTAATAGCCTGGTGTTCAGGGTGGGCAGGGTGGGCTTATTGGCTCAGCCTTAAGATCCAATAACATCTATTTTATTTGGTTTGGTAAAGGGACTGTTTGAATCGGCCATGAACCAAAGTGCTGCAAACTTCATATGATTAGATTTTATAAATAGGCCGACCGTTCCACTTTTGCAAAAGTGGGACAGTGTAGTTAGTGGATTCCCATGAGTTACCACAATATCTGGAGATGATTAACAGTGGAATGACTGAAAGTTTATAGTCCAAAAGTTTTGTCCTCTTAAAACCATTGGTTCTCATTCCTAAGACAATCACATATATCACCATGTCTGCATTACACATTGTGTCATACTTTATAATAGATTAAATCAATTGCAAGGGTTTTGAGCTCATTTTTTCATGATGTGCAGATCCATACTATGCTTCTGTTAAATATGTTTGCATTTTCCATGGTGGGTGGTGTCTAAAGTTTGCAGGGAAATAATGGGAGCCATCTTTGATGTCTATCTGTGTGTGTGTGTGTGTGTGTGTGTGTGTATCCTCCTCAGATCTGCTACCACATGGGCAGTGAGACAGAGCCTGACCAGCGGGACAGACAGACGGACAAGACAGATGTGCGCATCCTCTCCCGGTTTGTGTCCATATACCTGCCGGGCTTGGAACCAGAACCTGCAGTGGTGGAGAGCTGCATGTACACGGTTAGAACTGATCCTACACCCAGGAAACTAAACAGAGCCTAATTCTGGTGAATTGGGTTCTCCAATCTCAAAAATGTCAAACTGGCCTCAAACAACCTGGTCAATGTCGTCTGATATGCTGATGTCGACTGAGCTGTGGGTACCGTGAAAGTCAGGGTCAAAGACATGCATCATCTGACCAATCAGGTGTCCAACCATTGGTTTGGTTTTGTGAGCTAGATTAAGTAAGAGATAACATTCTGCAGCAGGTTGATGCAGGGCTCCTATTGGTCCACAGTGGTAAGCAAATAAGATGGTATATCAAAATGTTGTCTTAGAGCTAATCTATGTTAGAATGTCATTTATTCTAAGACATCCAACGCACAAAAACAAAAAAGAACCCTTGAAGGTTTGAGATGAAGCATGTAGCCGTGGCCAACCTGAAACATTCTGGCTGCATCCTGGCTCCAACTTTGTTTCATTGCCACGCAGGTGACACCAGACCATCACTTTGTTCTGGACCGACATCCTTCTCACAGGAACATCATCATTGGAGCAGGCTTCTCAGGTCAGAGGGGCAGAGGAATGCAAGTCTGATACTTACTACAGGGGAGAGAAGGTTATTGACTGTCACAATAAGCTAAGGCTGATACTAGTGGACGTATGTCATTAGTCCTTATGCAGACTAGCTGTGTCTGTCTGGAACAACACACTGGCGGTATTTCAACAGGTCTGGTACATCAAAGCAGACGCAACCAGTTCACATCCAAATACTGTGTCAATCAGCAAAATCAAATCTGCTGGGATAAAATGTTGGGATGCTTGGGATAAAATGTTACTCCTTTCTTCCATGTGATACTATATGAGTTATACCCATTGATCTTTTTGTCTTCCAGGTCACGGCTTTAAATTTGGTCCAGTGGTGGGTAAGATCCTATGTGAACTCAGCCTTGGAAAAGAGCCCTCGTATGACCTTTCACCTTTCAAAATCCAGCGCTTTCAGACCCAGATGAAGTCCTCTTTATAGAAAACACATACTGTGCACACACACAAAACATGCATACACACACACACACACAATAATACATGTGCACACACATGACTTAAAAAATATGAATAATGATTCTAATTCTGAAAACACATTTGTAACTAAAATATAAGAGTCGATACGGTACATTACAAAAAGAGCATTTACATTTGTGTTGTCTGACACTCTGCTACACTCATTTGAATAAATACAAATGGAAGCCATATGAAATGAAATCCAGATCTTTCCTCTACATTGTCTTGCGTAATGATCACCCATTAGCTGAACAATATGTCTCCCTGTTCCTTTCCGGCTCCCATAGGTTCTTAATCTTGCCCGTCAGGCGAACCGTGACGACAGTGAGTTCTCCACATCCAGCAGCTCCTTGTGTGTGGAGGAGGGGGGCAGACATACGGTGGGTGGGAAATCACCAGTGTATTTATTAGTCAGGCGCTAAGTGAATTTGTATTGACTGAGTCAGATGATGGGGCACATTAAAAAACCATTAGGCTCAGAGGGCCAGATCCGTCTCCAGCCATGGAGAGAAAGACAGCCAGGACAGCGGCGTCTCCTCTCGTCCTGTCTCACCTGAGCTACACTATCACATGCTAATTAGGAGAAGATTCCTAATGGGGAATTGAAGGAGAAACTGGTCCTGATCTGGCCTGGATCCGTTCAGGAGCCGGTGGCCCTGACAGGTCCTGCATCATTTACTCGATGCATTTTCCTGACAGGTGAAATTCGTCTGGGGGGGATTCAGCCCCCTGTAATAAAAGACCCGACACACATGCCACGGCCTTGGAATCGAATCCAGCCAGGCAAGCAGCCAGGCAAGCAGCCGGCCAGCCGAGTGCGGGGTCGATATGGATCTGTCAGCCCAATGTTCTCATCCACGTGTCATAATAGAGAATGCTCCAGTCTGTCAAGGTTGTTTTATTATCGATTCATTGCTTTAACTCCATCAGGGAATTCAACATGGACAAACAACAATGCACATAGAAATGTTTTCTTCTGCTGTCTGGGTTCTCATGTGTAAGATTATTTATTTATTTTCTGTTTCTCTTCTTCATTTTGAAATGTTAGACATTTTAATAAAACTATTTGATTGTATGGTTTTTGTGAAGCCCTTTCAACTTCCCAGTCAGCATTTAACACCTACTATATAAATGCATTTTGCCTGGTCTTGGTCTTGTCGCAGACGCCTAAAGAATCTGAGCTCTGCACATGGTGCTCATCGACTGCCTTCTTCCTGTGTGTACATACACTTGAGAAGTCATTACTGAGTGGCCTTGCCTGTGTCTGTGAGGGCCGGGTGCTAGCCTGCCTCTTAAAAGCTTGGTTCAGGGGCAGTGCACTTTAAGTGTGCGGTTGGCTTTTCAATCAAGCTTCTCAGAAATATGAAAGTGCACCTACACACACAGACACACACACACACACAAACACACTATTTCTCTCAAGGCAAAAGATAAAGACAGACTGAAACAAAGAGGCTGAGGAAAAAAACAGGTAAGAGACACACACATACACACACACACACACAGACTGGAGACTGCCTTCCTCAGCAGTAGGGATGACAAAACTCAAAGCTAGGTGTTTAAACAACAGCAAACATCCACAGAAGATGGATGTTTCAGAACATTCAATACACACATATGTAACACACACAACTCAACACAAGCACACAAAGGTCCTCTCAGCAGCAAGGACAGTTACTTACAAAACACTCAGGAGTCAGAACACTCAACCTGTGTGTGTGTGTGTGTGTGTGTGTGTGTGTGAGAGAGAGAGATAGAGAGGGGATGGGGGAGTGTCCATAGGGGACACATTTATCTGTGTTCCTGCAGAGTAAAAGCGGTCATACAGTATACATTCCCAATTCTGTACACTACACTACAAGCACCACTGCTGGGGAGCCGCTGATGAGGCTGAAGGTCATGAATGGTGTGGAGAAAGCCAAAAGCTGTAACAACCCCCTCGCCCCATGTGAAAACAGATAATGGAGCCTGACATCCATTTGTGTGTTTTTTCTAAAATGCCAAACCAGGTACAGGCTGCTTAACATGTCAAGGTATGGCCAGGTGAAACCAGCTCAATGGGTGCTTCCACTTCCTTGTGTATTCCACCCCTGTAGATTCACAAGGGACAGAAGGGATAGAGCAGAGCTGTTGTCAGCTCTTTAAAGTCTTGCCAGGGATCTCTGTGAAAGCCCTCACCATCTCCATGACATCTGCCCCAGTCATTTTGCTTTGATGCTAATACGGGTCTAGTCATGAAGTGGCACTGGGATCGCTGCTTCGACTGGATTACTTTTGTCTTGCACTCAGCAGCAAGGTCAAGTGATTTCATTTCATTATGATTTGTCCTATTCTTTTTTTCCAACTGTCTCTAAGTTATTAATTATTTGCTTCATCTCCTGCCTTATTAATTAGTGTTAAGAGATTTGTCTCTGCTATTCAACGTTCTTTAATGTAGTGAAGTTGTGTCTATCATGTCTTTAGTTTGTGGGTAGTTTTTAGGGTCAGGTACTTTCAGTTTTCCAGTTTCAGATCCAGGAAACAGTAATCTTTTTCAACCTATGTCTCTGTGTGGATGGACACTATTCAACTGTGTTCTGTAATCTACCAGAAAAACACTTGCAGTCTTACTCTAAGATTTCCGTTTTCAGTACATCTTCCTAGGTTTCTTTTGCATAGGTGGAGTTAAGTAGATAGTTTTTGGTTTGTTCAAAAACATTCTTTCAAGGTTCTTTTCAAAGGATTTTTGTATGCATGGAGCAAAAAAAGTACAGTCAAAGAGAATGACATAACGGTATTTATAACCTTTAGCTACAGTTGATGCATTCTAACTGTTCACTGCATGACAACTGAATGATCCTGTTCGGACGTGGGTGAGTTTTTACTGAGCCACGTTTCAGTTAAAAACAACAAGTGTCTGTTGGAGTCTAGTAGAAGATGGTGAATTTTATCTGCGTTTGATTTAAGGCTTCTTACATTCAGATGATCACCTAAGATACCCTTGGGTCCAAAATCATTCTAGACTGGTTGATAGTGTGGAAAATGTTCTTTTTTTTCTCTGAGGAATTCAGATTCTTTCAGCATGGATTTTTTGCAGGTTTGGAAAAGGTTTTATTAGAACCCTCTGAGACTCACTATAGCGTGTGTGTGTGTGTGTGTGTGTGTGAGTGTGTGTGTGAGAGAGAGAGAGCCATCATCACTGACCTCTGTGTTGTTCACCCACCCCCTTCTCCCCTCATGGAAGGAAAACTGTTATTTACCACATGAGTGAGTGAGGCCTCCAGTGTGTGTGTGTGTGTGTGTGTGTGTGTGTGTGTGTACAGTGCTGTTTGGCAGCAAACAAACCTCACATAAGTTGGTCATAAATGAACAGTGTTTTTGAATGCAATAGCTTTTTGAGTCATCATCAGTCAGCATCGTTACTTCTCTCTCTCTCTTCCTCTACCTCATCTTTCTCTCTCCAGAATCAATCTCTTTTTCCTTCCTCCACCTCACCTCATCTCTCCCTCTCTCTCCCCCCAATCTCTCTCTCTCTCCCCCCCACGTCACTTCATCTCTCCTTTGCTTTCCAAACTCTCTTCCTTCACCTCATCTCTCTGCCTCTCTCTGCCCCAGTCTCTCTCTTCCTGTACCTCATCTCTCCTTTTTCTCCTCCTCACCTTATCTCTCTCTCCACCTGCGTCTCTCTTCTACTTGTTATCCTGTTAGCGTTCTCTCAGTGGTTTATTGCATTTTGTAGTGACACTGATTTAAAGCCACCTGTGCTGAACATGGAAATTATCAGCTGTTTGTGTGTGTGTGTGTGTGTGTGAGAGAGAGAGAGAGAGAGAGAGAGAGAGAGAGAGAGAGAGAGAGAGAGAGAGAGAGATTGTGTGTGTGTGTGTCTTTGAGAGTGTGTGTGTGTACCAGTCTGGCATTGCTATGCCTGTGCTCTGTGCTTACAGAGGTGTCATGCGCCATTTTCACGCTGCGCTGGAGTGATGGCACCTGTGGGAGAAGGGTTAGCATGCCAGAGAGAGAGAAGAGGTGCACGAAGCAGCAGCAGCAGCAGCAGCAGCCCTCAGAAGAGGAGCACATACTGTAACTCACAGCTCACGTGTGGATACTGTGCGCACAGGGAACAGAGACCCACCTGCAGACTCAAACCTGCAACCTCGGCACGGGACATGAGAGCCCTATAGAGTCAACTGAAAACACCGGACTCCCCTTCAGGCTCTTGATATGTAAGGAGGGAGATGTACTGACATTCTACATGCATTTGCATTTATATTTATGAATTTTATCCAAAGCGATTTCAGTTGGTCAGCTATCAATTAGTTCAATGCAACTTAGGGTTAAGAGTTCTAGGGCACAACGTGTCAGCCGGGGTTCTACTAGCATGCTAGCCAGGTTCTATAGCCGCTAGGCCACCAGAGCCCCAGGACATTACGCTATAGCTGGCATCCATTAAACTTGATGGGTGAGATTGCATTGTCTGAATGGTACAGACTAGCATACAGGTAAAAACAGAGTGTTATCCACAAATCAGTAAGGAAGAACAGTCAGTCAGAAACCTATTAGCCCTTGCTACTCTGATTTGCCACAGCCTCAGGTTTCTTTAAAATGCTAATCCATGACTGCATACTGTACGCCCTCAAGCTGGTTTGAAATGCTACCACAACTAATCTGTGAGGAAAAGGATATCTTAAATAGTGGCAAAATGTTGCTGTAAGTGCTACTTCACTGGAGGACCAAAACTGTGTGTGTGTGTGTCGTCTCCTCCAGCTCTGCAAGCGTAGGAAGATGGAGGCATGTAAACAGTGTTAGAAGTGCGTCCCGTAGCTCAACCCCCCTCAATCCCCCAACCCCTGGAGTCAATGAGCAGTGCGGCGCTCATTAGAGTGGAAATGATATACGCAGACAACAAAGGCAACAGGAGCCATGCTCTCACTCTCTTTCTCTCTCTCCCTTTCTCGCTGTCTCTTCTGTTCTCCTGCACTGTTTCACACACTGCTTGACTTTTTTATGTCCCATTTTCATTTTTCTTTTATTGTTACTAATTTGCTCCTCCTCTCCTTCTTCCATCATATTCTTTTCTTCTTCATCTGACCTCCCCATGCCATTTTTCTTTCCCTCCATCCATCTTGCACATGGGTTACTTTATCTTCCTTTCACCCTTTTAATCCCTGTTCACTTCTATTCCTTCTGTTCCTCTCACCTCTCCCTTTGTCTTAAAGGCCCACTAAGCAACATTTTTCATTTAATTAATCCGTTAGGATGCTATAATGAGTCATTACACGGCGAATGAATGGTGTAGAATGCGCCACCGTGGCCTATAGTGGTTAGATACAGCACTTGCAATGTTCAGCAGCGCGGACCGCCTCCAATAGAATGCAGTGCAATACAATGTAATACAGCGGTCTTTAGAGGGAGCTCGTGAGAGAAAAAAACAAGAACGTTACTTAGCCCCTTCTTTAATGAGTGCTTCTTTCTTCACCTTCTTTTACATGATCTTATCCTCTCTTTAACACCTCTCTTTGTCTCTCTCTCTCTCTCTCTCTCTATGCACCATTTCTCTTGTTTTTCCTTTAAAATCATTTCTTTCCTTCTCTCCACTATTTCTCAGTAGTATACTAATTTCTCTTCTGTCCTTCTATCTCTGTAGTATAATTTCTCTCCTCCGTCTCTGTTTATGATCAATTCCCTTCTTCTCTCCCTCTTTCTCTGGAGTTTGGTCATTCCCCCTCTTCTCTCTCTGCATGTCTGCTGTCTGCATATGCATTGCAAATGAGTGCTGGCTGCTGCTGCTGTGTTTAGCTGGTCCCCATAGGTCCTCATCAGCAGCCCTCAGACCCTCCAATCAAAACGTTATTGACTGACTGACAGCACACACACACACACAAAAGATGTGAGTTATCATCACTAATGGCGGTTGAGGTATTTGTGTGTGTGTGTGTGTGTGTGTGTTCTCCCCTCTTAAGAGCATCACCCACGCGCATGCAGCGCAGTGGAAACACACACACACACACACACACACACACACACACACACACACACACACAAACAGAGAAGTGTGTGCTATGCAGCCAAATGACTGGAGTCAAGAGAAAAAAGGACACAAACATTTCAAATAATCAAAATTACTAAGTCAAATCATATGAACCAGTTCATTCAAATGAGACATGTTGATGAATTTTGAAATATCACACACAGTGATGGGAATAATGCACACCGAAGAGTTCAGCTTTTAGCATATTATGGACATGTGATCCAACACTCAAAATGTATTACGCACTCCTATGATTACATCTAGTTTATAAAGGACGTTGGCACTTACTGAACATCAATCTCTCATGTGCACATCCATGACTCTGGAATTAAGGCACTACTCTTTGTGTTCATTTCATTTCATCCAAACCCTGTTCATGGTTTCCCATTGACTTGGGTCAGTTTATCCAGTATACCTGTAAATAGCACACTACATGGGATAGTTTTCCTCTAAACTGAATCTTGTGTACAGTAGGCGCTAGGGGCTTTTCATTGATAACTATCATCTAAAGCCTGTGCTCATCCATTACACTAGTAAAGGCAAGCACAACTGTGGGATGTGCACACAGGCTTCCTTGGTTCCTTTGATTGGCTGGGCAAGAACCCTTGGGTTGCCTCGGTAAGGATTACCATGGAGACAATGCATGTCTTCTTCCTTTCTAGAATCTTCCTCCCCCTGCATAGTTTGATTGAAGAATCCAATCTATAACAGACACCCATTAGACAATGACAGACACTGAGCTCTGACTTGGTAAAAAGCTTCATGCGTCAGGGTGAACTGTGCATCTGTTGAACCCATCATTTGAATCCAAATAAAATTAAATTCCTACAAATGTACAGAACAACATACAGTGTATATGAATGCATGGCCCATTGCAAGAAATAAGGAACACAATCATGTGAATTAACCCCCCTACCACACACACACACACACAAATAAATCACTCACAAAGCCAGTAGGAAGTGCATTTTAGGTAAATCTTCCATTAACTCTCCTGACGACCATCAAGCAGATTATGGCTTTAAATAAAACTGAATGAGTTTGGTAACACACACAATCTGGTCATAAAAGAGGTGTCTCAAACCCAGAGATTACTCTGTTAAATGTTTAGAGGTGAGAGAAAAAAAAATCAAAAACAAGCTCCAAAGATCCAAATAGCAAATATATTTCTCTTTGGACATGAACAAATGCAATTAACAAACAAACAGATGGGAACAAAAAGCAAAGCAATAGGTTCAGATGCTAATATTTCCACATATTTTAATTAATTTAAAAATGAATCTAATTGAAGGCAGAAATCATAAAACATATATTTCCAGCAGTATTATTTTTAAAAAGAAAGTATGCTTTCAAAACATATATTTATTATTGTTTAAGGGGTTTATTATCATTTAATTCATTCGACCCCTAGATATCAGCACTGGCATATAATGCCTGTGTATCAAAGCCCACTTACACTAAAGGTGATTAGCAATATTTTACTGTGTATGTGAGTGTGTTTGTGTGTGTGTGTGTGTGTGTGTGTGTGTGTGTGTGTATGAGTGTGTGTAGGATTGCCAACTTTCAAGCTGTGCACAGATTGAGCACACAAGCAAAAATACAGTGCTGAGACTTAAAGTGTAGATTTTGTGCCATGCATGTCCTACTCAAAGGGGTTTCAGACATTCACCCAACCAGTGCAAGTCTTTGGGACAGCGCATTTTAGCGAGTGGCCATAATGTCTCAATCCAGTAAGTATCTAAATAAGGTCAATCACAGGAGTACGACTCCATTTATCAGGCTGTTCCATTGTGGTGTTTGTGGTGCAGCTCAGGTGTCCTGAGGTACACATGTAACATTATTAGTATTCATAAAGGACATATAGCTTCAGGCCCTGCACTGCACTGGGTCCGTGGTTGCCATAGGAGAGTCAGTGGTTGCCATAGGCGACGGCTTGTGACACGGGCATGGGGAATCCTAGTGTAGAGCTGTCAGAGTGAAGGGCCATCATGGATCTCCATGAGAGCAATCAGGTGATTGTGAGGCCAGCGTCTATCCTGGCCTCAGCTGGATTTGGGGCTTGGTGCAGAATGGGGATGTGCAGCATCAGTTCAGGATTTGAACAGAGAGGGGAACCAAGGCCCACTGACTCAACAAGGCCACTTTCTCAGGAAGCCGTTCATGACTTAAAAACTCAGAACTCTGCTAGTGTGTGCCACTCTCCATTCATGCACACACACACACACACACACACACACACAAACACA
>JAGFZM010000818.1:450635-469659 GCA_017657215.1 Limnothrissa miodon | reverse complement strand
TGTCAGCGAGAGAGAGAGAGAGAGAGAGAGAGAGAGAGAGAGAGAGAACAGAGATAAAAGAGAGAAAGAAGGCCACATCTGTCTGTAGTAAGGCTAAAGAGGCCTAAGCCCTCCCAGAAGTCTCTCTATCTCTCTCTCTCTCACACTTACACTTACACACACACACACACACACACACACACACACCCCTCCTTCTCTCTACCAACCCAAGCTCTCTCTGACTACTTCACTCCTAATTGCTCTTTTTTCCCCCTCACCCGTTCCTTCTCTCCTTCTTCTCTCAACCTTTTTCCTTCTCCTCTCGCTGACTCTCCCTTTATCTCTCCGACCTAATCAAAAACAAAGGCCCTCCCCTCCTCCACCTCCACCCCCACACCCACCCACATCTCTCACCGACTGTGACTCCCATCCCCAGGCCGACAGGCACACAGGGAGGTGGTGGAACAGATTAGTGGGTGATCAGCGTCCCTGTCTCTCACCCGCTACGCTTTGCTCGCTAAGCTAACGGCTAAGCTACAGCTATGGGCCTGCGGATGTCTTTCTTTCGCACGTCAAGACACTCTGAAAGTCATTCTAAACAATGGGACAAAGTCTCACTGCAGATGAACAGAGCTCATTTAAACAGTATATGCTGTATACATCCAGACACCATAGTTGATTCATGTAAGGGTGTGTGTTTCTGTATCTTTGAAGTGTGTGCGCGTGTGTGTGTGTGTTTTTGCATGGGAAAGAAAAGGAAAGAAAGAAAGAGACAGAGAGTGAAAGAGAGAGAGGAGAGAGTGTGAGGTGTGTGTGTGTGTGTTTTAAATAACCCCCGAGGAGTCTGCATGCAGCTATAATTGCCTCCCTCATTAGTTATGTTTTAGCAGGAGCGGATAGGAGGGCAATTAATTTTACCGCTTAATTTTTGACACGGAATCCGCCACTGTATTGATGTGCGCGCCATTTTGGGCCTCATTTTTCAGGGAAATTAATTGACAAAGTGAGAAGATTTATCAGCATATCGCCAGATTAAGCGACAAACTGAGGCAACGTGGAAATCAATTGTGCCTCTGTCGTGGGGCGCAGGTCTGTTTTTTTTCCCCCTTCTTCCCCCTGTGGAGTAGCTTTGGAAAAGTCCGGGGTGGGTCGGACGTTTTGATTTATTTATTTATCCGGCCGGCCCATACATCAGATGTTACAAACGACCCTGGCGGCTGACAGGAGGGGCCCCTCCTCCTCCCCGTCTCCGTCGGCGACGGCACACGACGGCGTGTAAGCAGGAGAGATTAGCATAAAAAACACACCAATCACACCGCAACGACGACGGCAAGAGTGCAAAAGCCCCCGCCGGCTTGACTCGCCATGGCGACACACCAAAGCGCTAAAGATCGCTAATTTGGAGCCACAGTCCCTCACTAAATTACGATCAGACCTTCGCCTTTGCCCATAAATGTCTAATGAGAGGACTAAAACAGTGAAGAAATTAGATGAATGCAGATAGTGATAAGTAAGGTTTATGGCAATTTCAGCAGTCGACCTCCGCACACAAAGCTGTGGGCTACACCTTGATCCGAGTATTACAGTCAATAAAGTTGATTTTGGGGGGCTCGGAATTGAGAGGAGGCATAACATAACGGGCCAAAAAGTGTGTATAATGCTTGCTCATCTAAACAGACTGCACTTGGATGAATTAATCTCATCCTCTAGGATTTTAAAAGATGGGTCGCTTATGATTCGACCAAATGAATAACACAACAGCTTCCCACCCAAGTAACAAGGAGAAGGGAGTGTGGCGTGGACTAATTTTACCACAGACACAGTATGTTCAGCAGTGAGCCACACACACACACACACACACACACACAGCTTGCAGCAACAACAGCACAGGGAGGGGCCAGCGTGTCCATTCATAATCATTACGGGCCTATCTATATTCACAGGAGGGTAGTGTTTCTGCCTGGGTCTCCTCCTGCCCCTTTCACAATTCTAGGTGGCCACACTTCAGCGAGGCCTCGTTTGTACCGTTTAAAGTCATCACACACACGAGCACACAGATAATATTTCTCAGAGTGGCTGGCTCTTTTTTTTTTTTGGAACGTGATTGCACTAATGTTGCGAAAGCTTTTGCTCGCCACCCGACTGTCCATTAATGCAATAAAGAAATAAATAAATATGAAATTAAATAAATAAAAACTTCATTGCATCATGGATTGCCAACTTGGGGTTGCTCTTTCGGGGTTGACTAATCAGAACAATTAGTTTCCTTCTCTCTGCCTCTCTCGTTCCAGACCTCCAAACCCTCCCTTCTCTTTCTCCCCCCCCCCCCCCCCCCCCCCCCCCCCCCCACCGCCCTTACTCGGCAGGTAGGGCTCCTGCTCGGTCGCGACAGACGCCCCGAGATGGTGAAGGATGGAGCTGGAAACGAATGAAAATAAAAGGCCTAATTATGTTAGTGGGCGCCTCAGCGTTACATCACTGTTCAAACACATTTAAAACAACATTCACAGAAGCGCACGGCCTCGCACCGCAGGCCTCCCAGACGGATGGAGCGCTCCCTTAAAAACCCTCCGTCAAACTGTCAGGAGCGGAGGCCTCGCTTACAACTGCATCCCCAAGAACGGCACCCGGGGAAATTTCCGGAACGCTCAGGGAAATTTCTGAGAGAGACGCCAACGGGGACTGGCTAACTGCACGCCTTGAGTGAGCGTGTTCGAGTGAACCAATTAAAGCCGCTTCGATGACCTGCTGTCTTTAGAGGGGGCATGTATACATTTGTCCAACACGATAATGCTTCAGGTTAAGTATTGATCTGTAAGCCAAGAGCTAGATGGGAGCAGCCTGTCCGTCAGTGACAGAACAATGACCCTAAATGACCCCTCAGCCCAGCTAACCATGACATCACTTGGCATTACGGGGATGGGGGTTGGGGGCGAGAGTGGAGAGGAGTATTCCCTAAAGCTAATTAGTCTCAGTGTTTTAGGCTAGTGGGGATTGTCACTGTCAGGAGTCAACCTAGATGGGGTCAAGAGGCCGCCAGAGGCGGACATGGCCAGGACCTGAGGTAAACACACAAGCTAGGGCCAAGGTAAAGAGGTCAGGCAGAGGTCATACAGATGGGAGAAGGGCAAATCAGTATAGGTTCAGCGATAGCTGGCCATCTTTTTTTTTGTTCAGTAAACCGTAGTGTTTAGTGAATTGTTCAATTATAAATATTTTCAAGATTGATATTTACTAGAATTTAAACAAAAAAAAACATTATACATTAAAGGCAGTTTTTGTGCTGTTGTTTTGATACATTTTCAAAGCACACATTATGATTAGAAGTGCACACTTACTTAAAAAAAAATACTTAAAATACTTGAAAAATGATAAAACAATAAAATAATAAAACGTTTTTGGTTTGGTGTGGGCGTTAAGGGGCAGTTGGATGTACCTGTGTGTGTCCGGTAGTGGTCCTTCATGGCGGACAGGGTGAGGAAGGAGTAGTGGCAGGAGGGCCAGGCGCACTTGAAAGGCTTGTTGCCCGTGTGCAGCTTCATGTGGTTGTTGAGGGCCCAGCGCTCGCTGAAGGAGCGGTCACACAGCTCACACTCGTACTTCCTGTGTCCAGGGAGAGAGGGAGAGAGAGAGAGAGAGAGAGAGAGAGAGAGAGGACAGAAAAAAGGAGAACAGGCAGAGTATGAGTAAAAAAGAGAGAGGCAGAGAGAGAGAGGACAGGAGGTAGGATGAAACAGGAAAGAGGATGAAAAGAAAGGATAGAGGAAACAACCCAAAAAAAGGAAGAGAGAGAGCAGGAGTTATTTACAGGTCCCAGAGCTCAGGTAAGAGCTAGAAATCCCAGCAGCAGCCTGTGAAGAGAGAGGAGCACAACCCCCCCCAAACACACACACACACACACACACACACACACAGAAACACACACAGAGATTGCCAGGGCTGCCGGCGTGTCATGTCTGTATAAGCAGGCATTGATTTTTCTGTCCGGGCCTGCCACCTCCACCATTTATCCTCTGCTTTGCACGGGGCCCAAAGGGCTGAAGAAATTCTGTTACAGTCCACTCACCCCCCACCCCCCTCACACACACACACACACACACACACCCCCTGCCCCCCTCCACCCAACCACCCCCTTACCCCCCCGAGGCCAGTGGGGAGGAATAGATTTCACCTGTGCAGGGGTCCCACACCACTTATCCACGCCTGTCAGGGACAGAGGCTAAATGAAAAGCTATCCACAGGTTACCCCAAGCCCCCTCCCTACACACACACATAGACACATACACACACACTCTCTCTCTCTCTCTCTCTCAGACTACACTCCACTGCTCAATCTGTGACTCACCCAACCTCCCCCAAATACATGTTCACTCATACACACACACACACTCACACACACACACACACACACACACACACACACACACACACACACTTTAAAGCTGGTTTGGGTTCCTTCTACAGTATGTATCTTACTTTGTGGGAACCTGTACAATCCTTTTCCCCCATTCTGCTCCCTTAACACACTCTTCTCAGCCCTGCCTACCTCTATCCCTCTTTTTTTGGGAACTCTGTGAAGATTCTTATAGTGATACCATCATGTCTCTCCTCTCACAATGATACATTTACATTTGTTGATTTAAACAAAAAAATGTATCTGCTTATATCTTGTTGTTCTTATTTGTTTTCGTGTTGATCAGCATTCATGCTGAGAGTCTCAGTTCAGCCAGAATATTCTCCAGTCCTCAAAGCACACACAGAGACCCTATGGCGGGGATAAGCCAAAAGTGCTATATATTTCTGGTTATGACTTTAATTGTTAAATAAATACCAGTGCTCATGATTGATCTATAAGCCAGTCAGAAGAAATGCAAAACCCTCAGATCTCTGCGCCGGGGCCGCTGTTTTTCAAGATGAAAACAAATGAAGTCAGATTCGGATCAACATCCGTCTTGCACCGGGGACACTATTTGCGGGTTGTGTAGGTGACTGCCTCACTTTATCACGAGCATATCTGTTCCGCATCAAACTCCACGATGCCTACCTGCGTAAATATTTGACCACCGGTTTCGTGTCGCATGTGTTTCCGTCATTGAGGATCGCGACTCCGACGCGACAACAAAGACATTTAAACACGGACGAAGCGCAAACACGTGCCTGCTCCAAACGAGCCTTTCTTCTTGAGGGATGAGCATGAATTTAAAGCGAAAAGAATAAAGGAGGGTAAAAAAAAAACTGAAAAAAAAATCAAGCTTTCAAAGGCACAGATGATTCCACCTTCAGATGTCAAGTGTTGTGACAGGCATGTTACCATGGTAGCGCTCAGGCCAGGTTGCTTGTTTGTGACAGGTCTGGCCTAAGATCAAACAGTCTGAGGTAAATAGGAGGAATGGGGAGACGCTATCTGTTATTGCTACATTATGCACACCACACTAACGCTTCTTCCTCTCGCAAGCTGAGGAGTCCTGACTGTTTATCAAATATGCCATTGCACCCCGAGTCCTGATGCCAGGGACACCTCACGTGTGTGTGTGTGTGTGTATGTGTGTGTGTGTGTGTGTCCGCTTTTTTTTCCTGCTCCTTTGACGGTGTCGGGGGTGAATGGGGGAGCTCCCGCTTTCCAGCCAAAATCAACGGGACCTTTGAGGAGATGAGAGGAGGTTTTAATATGTTTTTATAGGATCAGATGAGGCTCTTTGATCCAGTCTTTGTGTGTCAGATCTCCTCACCATCCACAGTCAAGTGCATACATATGCATATGGGCCTGCTCCACAGGCCTGCGAGATGCATCACACTGCACAGTGAGAGAAATAAGAGAGGGAGAGAGAGAGAGAGAGAGAGAGAGAGAGAGAGAGAGAGAGAGACAGAGAGAGAGAGAGAGAAGGTGAGGGCTAAAGACAGACAGACTGCAAACAGGAGGGGAAAAGGGAGCATGAGATGAGGCGAGGGAAGAGAGAGACACAGGGAGGGAGAGAGAGAGAGCTGTCATGAATGATGTCTCTGAAAAGCCAGCCTTTGTTAGACGCAATTACGATCGCGTTTATTCTTGTTATTGTTGCTGCTCATCACAGTGCTGCAGCCGCCAAATTAACGCTAATTCTCTGGATCTTAATTACAGTTGGGGATTTCAATCTTGATCATTTTTTCCCTTCCCCCTTGTTCTTTCCCTTCTCCCTCTCTCCCTCCCCCTCCAGACTCTCTCTATCTCTCTCTTTCTCCATCTCTCTCCCTCCCTCCCTCTCTCTCTCTCCCTCCCTCTCTCTCTTCTTGTCTTTCTCTGTTCAGATCCTCCAGGTAATAACTCGGCGAGTGAGGCAGTGATTGACAGCAAGTGTGGAGTTTCGAACAGCCAGGTGGTTGGCACACCCGCTAGCACGGCGCAGGCTTATTACTTGATAATTACCATTATATAATTACGCCTTGTTTCCCCTCCATATATTATTCTTGAGCAAGGTGACGAGCGCGGAAAGAGGCAGGTGACGAATAGCAAAGGGTCTTTGAGGGAGAAGGCAGAATCCAGTGGGTGTATGGCAGGCAAGGCCCTAAGTTTGGATGGACCCAAGGGATGCCACCTGCTGCCCCCAGGTGGCTGTGGTGACTACGAGGGTATTCTTGGCCCCTGCCCACCAATGTGTGTGTGTGACCCTAAGCAATGTACAAGGGCAGATGCCAGTGGGTGAGACCAAAGAGACACCAAGAAACAGAACATTTTATTTTTTCTTCACAGATGACGTACGCAAAAGAACTGTTTGCTTATTAATTTTTCACGCCTCTATGGATGTTAACCTAGTCATGTTCTTTCGAGGGCCTTTTTTCGAGTTCAAGTCACATACAATGGCCTCCTCAAGGTCTATCCCCTGCCCGCTGCATGGTCTTTCAGCAAGACTACAGCCACTCTTTGTGGTACACGAGGGGTGAGCGGGACCTCTGCGCTGCTCCCTAACCCCCTTACTCGATCATATAGAGGTGACTTTGCAGCGAGACTGTGAGAGCTATACAAAGAGAAAAGGAGTTGCTGCACACAGCATCCAAGGGATGACTCACAATGTGAGAGAAGCCAGGTCTTGCCTCGAGCCAAACTGACTTGAAGAGAAAGCTTCAAAGTGAGCATTGATGTTTACTTAGTGATGGAGAGCGCAGAGACCGAAGAGGAGAGGAAGAGGAAGAGGCAGTGTGTGTGTACGTGTGTGTGAGTGTGAGCGTACGTGTGTGCGTGTGTGTATGTATACTTTATGTGCGGCTGTCAGGAGGGCATTTTCACATGGAAAAGAGAGAGCGTGAAAGAACATACCTAGAGGGAGAAAAATTTATGTATGTGTGTGTGTGTGTGTGTGTGTGTGTTTGTTTGTGTGTGTGTAGCGCTTGGAGAGATTTAAATAGATACTGTCTATCAATCCTCTCCCACTACATCTCTCTCTCCCTTCTCTGTCCTGTTATATCTTTGTCTCCTTCCCATCCTCAAACATTCTACCTCTGCGCACACACACGCAGGCCCCATTTCTCTTTCTCTACAGTGAGTCTTCATCCTTCTTGGCCTCTCCTGCCCATTCCTCCTCTTTCCTTCCATTTGAATCTCCATCCTTCCCCCCACCCTTTATCTCTGTGCTTGCCTCTCATTTGCGACAGTCTTTTGGGAGCTTCACTCCTCACGGGCTCCATCCATCCCAGTTTGGACTAAATGAGCGGCAATGAAGATTAAATGATGGCGCTGACGGATCGGGCCGCTCCCGACATTACCGGCCCCCCCACCCCCCTCGAAACAGACAATAACTTCCAACCTGTCAGATTGGGTTCAAGGAACCGTCGAAAAAGCGCTGGGCGCGAGACGCAGCGCAACACCCAGCAGTCGATCCAAATCCGATTAGAGTCGACGTTAATGAAAACAAAATGGGCGGGATTGGATCTGTTGTGTGGCGTGCGTTGGGTCAGGTCGGGTGGGACACACCAGCCACTTCCTGTGGTCGGCCCCGAGTCCTAACTCTATTAGTTCTCATTAGCATGGTTCCAAACCCCACGCGATGACAACCTTGTTGGCCGAGTTTGACAAAATCAGAAAATAAAATGGTGGAAGAAAATGGTCACTCAAGTGCTAATGGTTCTCATAGGGATGGATTTAAAATGGGCTTCTGTCCACTCTTGGTAAATTGGTTGTGTTTTACCCAAGAAATTACTTTGCCTTCCACCCAATCAACTCCCCTTGTCCTATGTCTGACCATAAGAAATAGGAATAAATATTTAATGAAGAAAAAGAAACACACTCGCACTCGCACTCATGCACAGGCTTGAACGCTCACACACACAAATAC
The DNA here is from genome assembly GCA_017657215.1 of Limnothrissa miodon. NCBI lineage: Eukaryota > Metazoa > Chordata > Actinopteri > Clupeiformes > Clupeidae > Limnothrissa > Limnothrissa miodon. The sequence goes on along the minus strand of JAGFZM010000818.1, from coordinate 461,374 downwards.
ACATACACACAAACACACACACAAAAAAACAAAGTAACAAAGTGAACCTAAGAAGAAAATTAAATAAATCTAGAGTCTGGTCAACATAAGCAACGCAGCCAGACACAGACCGCACTCGACTAACAACCACTATGGATTGAAATTCCTCCCTCCATCCTGGGAGAGGGCCCGATAATGAAATAAATAAAAAGGAAGCAACGTACATCAGATAAACTGCTATTTATCCCGCTGTAGGGCAAATACAAATAGTCAATTTAATGAATACGGTGAGCGTGATGAAAGCAGCGCCCGTGCCTGACAAACAATCACAAAATGTTATCTTAATATTGTTCCACTGTTATTCCGTCCATAACTTAAGGGGAGGGGGGAATAGAGTGTGTGTGAGAGAGAGAGAGAGAGGGAGAGAAAGAGAAGTGGGGGAGGGTGAAGGAGTGTGTTGAGACAGAGCTGGGGTCCTGGGGAGTAGAACCCCCATTATTGCTCTGTTTTATTATGGTCAATCGTTCAAAGCGCAACTACAGAACAAACACACGGCACAAGCTATATCAACATACACAGCAGGTAAACACACTCTCAGAAACATAAATGCACACCCACACACACATTCACACACACACACAAAGAATTCTGAGGCACTCTGGCATAAAAGTTTTAACTGCTAGTGAACATGGAAGCGGGCGTTTCCTGGGAGAGTGTGTTGAGTGTTTCTATCTGTGTCGTCCATGGCACCCCTCTCCATCCCCTAACTGGATCCCTTACAGTTGCAGACGAGGATAGGTGGGTGGGTAGATGTGAGGCCGGGTGGACGTGGGGGGGGCTGCTGATTTGAAGCTCGTTAATTTTCTGTGTTTAATGGATCAGATTACAGTAAATCAGCTGTCACAAATGAAAGCCAAAGACGGGAAAGATTGCCCCGTCGTCTTCACCACTCCTGGCTCAGCGTGGCTTCTTCCCCGCGACCCTGCTGATTTGTGCGTCTCCTACACCGCCAAGGTCACCACCAGGCACTTCTCCTTCGCCGCTCGACGGATGGACGCACTTAAAAACTAAGCAAGGCGCTCGCTGTCCAAAAACTTTTGTATTTAAGGCCCCCTAATCGCGTCTGTCCGAGAGGCCCCCTAGTCGAAAATTAACAATATCTACATATTTATATATTGCGGTCTCTTAAATTGTGTCTGAAAGAATTACTAGCAGTCGGAATATCTGCAACAATAACTCACCACGAGGCGCACGAGGCGAGGTGCTTTTTTTATTGGAGACAGAGTGGCCCCTAAATACACCAGCTCTTAGGGTATCTATGGCAATTTCTTTTTTTTTTTATTATTTTTCTTTTTCTTTTTTTTAACTCTCTAATATCAGCACACATTAGTACGTCGTAAATCACATTAGCGCTCAGGAATTTCATTAATCTCACCTGCCAGCTGCGTCTACACAAAGGAGAAACGCCTCTGTTCGGCTGCGCGGCCGCGGGATCTCTAACCTCGCCCGCGAGCAGACGGCCAAAGGGGAGGGACGAATGGGTGATGTCGAGAAAAAAAAAAGGCTGAGGCTAGTCAGCGGATGAAAGAGACGCCAGCGAATGTCCCTGCAGTTATGGGCATCGAGATCTTAGTGAGGCTTAGTAAGTTGTTTTCTGTAGTGTGTATTTATTATACACACACACACACACACACACACACACACACATATAAATATATATTCTCAAATCTGTAAACGGGTTACACCATAGACTGTATATAATAACCATAGAGTCTATGGGTTCCACGTGATCTCCACTATGATTTACCCACGGCGCTGAGGTATAGTGAGGTGCTGTACCGTGCTTTCGCTGATCACTCCGGGTGAGCCCAAACAGGCAGCACAACTTGATTAAAGCTGCGATGAGTGAGATGCAGCTGCACTGGAACAAACTGAACTCATTCACATGATGTATCACACAGATCGCACGGCACAGAACATTCGACGGTCCAATCGGATTTGTCCAAATAAGAGACTCTAATATGGTGAGGATGAGTAATAATGCAAAACAGGTTTATTTTTGCTCCTACAACCTATGTTTTGTACCTATATGATTATTTGATTTCTGTTGGTAAACTAGAAGATGTATTTTCATCAACAAAAATTGCTTTGTGTGTGTGTTTTCCAAGAAAAACAACCTACACACCGATGTTCATGTGTGTTTTCCAAGCTCAAAGAAACTCAAAGCCATTAACTGCATACTTAAAGGCTGGTTGTGCTATAATGTGGACACACACACACACACACACAGACACAGACACAGACACACACAGACACACACAGACGTGCATATGCATTGCGAAATTACCGAAGCAGTGACCGTGACGGCGCTCACTTAATAAAAAGTTAAGTCTATACATCAAAGGTCCAAGCCATAGTAAATCATCAGGACTGCCACAATGGCCTTCCTGTCACATTTACCACATTACCACATGCATGCATGTGAGGGGCGGGCCACCATATTTACTTTTGGCTCAATATCATTTTAAAATAATGAGCTTTATCCCTTATCTAATTAACCGAGCTCTCTCTCTCTCTCTCTCGCTCTCTCTCTCTCTGCAAATTAGGCAGGCTCCTGTATTTCAGCCTACGGTTGTTTAGTAAATTGGCTTGCTAGCAAATCAGAGAGCCCATAATGGTGAGGTGTGTGTGTGTGTCAGTCTGTGAGAGAAAGGTTGTAAGGTTTTGCTGTAAAAATGTGTGTTCAGGCCCTGCCATTGGGGAGGTTAAGTGCATGTGCTTATGTGAGTTTTGGCATGTGTCTGATTAGGTCACGTGCGTGTGTGTGTGTACGTGTGTGTATGTGTGTTTGTGTGTGTGTGTGTGTGTGTTGGTGAGTGCGTGTGTGCACATTCAGACCATGTTGAGGTAGGAAAAGTGTATTTTTTTTCTATGGCTGCAAACATCAACGAACACAAGTGTGAGTGTTTGTGTGTGTGTGTGTGTTTGGGGGTGGATACACAGACAGCGGCCTGGCCCCCTCTTTCTCTCTGGCTTATTACTGGAATTCTAATTCAATGATCACCTTAGATCACACACGGACCATAAATCAGATTGGCCTGACACAGGATGAAAAATTGTATTAATAATGTGAAACTTATTATACAGTCCCAAATGCTCCCTTGATAAATGACATTGTTGGGGCATGACAATGATTGCATTTAAAACATTATTTCTGTTTGGTGCCGTTTCGCTGGGTGGAATTGTCTGTGCGCACGTGTGCGTGTGTATTTGTATATGGGTACGCGTCTGTGTGTGTGTGTGGGGAGGGAGTAGAGGGAGGACTGCATTAAAAATGTATACGCTTCTCTGCCCCCAAACAAGGTCAAAGGGCAAATGGCTGCCTTGCGACCACACAAGCTCTGGGCGGGAGGACCCCAGACAGGAAAGCAATAGATTTCCACTTCAGCAGAGGTTGAAATAAGAAGCGAAACTTTGGTTTATTGTTGGCCCGCTCCTCCATTGTCGCACCTCACACTATTATGCAATTAAACAATAAATGTGTGCCTTCTCTCGTTTCGTATAAAGAGCAGAGATCCCCATCCAGGAAAAAAAACTGAGTATTATTTAATCAGCATGCACTCCTAAATGGAGGAGAATAAGAAATTAAATTTTCACAAGGATTTGAAGCATCCCCCGGTGACTAAATTATTCCATTTTTATTTACGTCTCGGCAAATTGTTCCGTAAACAATCATGCTGAGGCGATGCTTTTTGATTTTGAGATACTGTGAGTAGCTGCATGGTGAGAGAGAGAGAGAGAGAGAGAGAGAGAGAGAGAGAGAGAGAAACATGAGAGACTATTCGGGAGAGATATGAGTGTCTGACAGGGAAACTTGTCTCTGTGAAAATTGGGAGTTACAAATGCAAAGCACTCTGGTTGCCTGAAGCACTGTGACAAATGCATTTCTCCGCAGAGGTTGGCTCAGTTTGAGCGTGATGCGTCTCCGGACTTTGTTTCCAATCATTAAGCAGTGCTGCAATAAGCTCACAATACCTTAAGCCTATCTCACAGGAGCTGGGTATTGGAAAGAGGTAAAAAAATGAACAATATCTCTCCGGATCCATGTTTGGGTCAATAGTCTTTTCATTGGATTAAGACAAAAAAATATTCATGGGACAACTACATGTACAGCATAAATGAATGTTTCTAAGTGCTCAACGAGGTCGCTGTCATTTCCACCTGGGTTACACACAGGGCTGTTAATGTCTCGCGCTTGGAGACGCACCCAGGGTCTGGTTTGATATCTACTGTTCATAGTCGACGGCACAGTCCCTCAAGCCTCGCCCTGCTCTCAGCCCCTCGGCATTGTGTTCCCTGCTCTCTCCCCAACCTTTAGACTGTGTGTGTGTGTGTGTGTGTGTCACCACCACCACCACCATCATCCATCCACCTCCCCCTACATGACTCCCGGGCCATTGGTCCTATTAGGAGATCTCTTCATCATGTTGTTATGACACAGTGATTGTATTAAACAACCCCAGTCTTTAGCGTAAGGTGGAGCAGCTAAAGAGAGAGTCCCACTCCAGCTCATGATTATGTCCTACATAATAAAAGTCTTTCTCCCACTTGCTGATCTTATTACCCATGGCGCATGCTAACCCACTCCACTCCCCACCCACCCACCCTCCACTAAAAAATAAAAAACCTTCCACTATCATCCATGATGGGAACTCATTCGTCTAAATCTGCCGGCCACCAGAACGAAATAAATCAGGAGTTTTTCCAAATATAACAATGTTTGTATTGGGGTAGGGGGTTAGGGGTGTGAGAGAGTGGAGGGGGGTTGTGGTGCTCAGGGTGGGGGTGGACATGGGGTTGTGGGGTGTGTGTGTTGGGTGTGGGGGGTGGTTGGGTTCTATAATGGATGACCACAGCTGTGCTAATTAAACCCAATCTGAGGTTCATTAATCTTGGTCATGGGGGGCTGTGGTGGTGGCAGCGGCGGCGATGGCGGGGACCACGCCTCGACCGCGAGCCTTCACCGCCGCCACCGCTGCCGACGTCCTCATCACTCAGGTGATTTTGGGGGCCATTGTTGAGCTCTCGCAAGTGGGCTTGAGGTTAATGCGAAAGGCGACCAGTAACGAGAGCGGCACAAAAGCCTGTCTACTTTGCCCACTGAGCAAGTGCACGCCTAACCCAATGTTATTTACAAAAACACAAGCTCAAAATGCTTGTCTATCATTGGGCCTACACCTGAGGTTAGGTCTTCACCGATAACAGGATTTTAGGTGTTCTAATGGACGTTGTTGCGACTGTGGCTCTGGTTGTCGTGTTTGGTTTCCAAAACCCATTTGGCCACTTTATTCAAGGCTTTGCAAACCTCAAATAGCCTTGACCTTATTCATTTTCACACCGGGATTTAGGCAGAACTGAAGCCGCTAAGTGTTCGAGGGTGTTCTTGTGCTACCTGGGGTAATGTGAAAGTTTGTAGTTTGTTCCTGCTCTCCCGTGGAAGCGCTTCATAAGTATGCCGGGGCAGACCGTGATGTGTACCGCGGTAGGCACTCCGCACACCTTGCTCATCATGACAGCCACCTCAGCTAGTTCATTACCAAACATCGGCGCTCGACTGCTGAGCCATTACGGCCGAGACGCATCGCTAAGTGCCTGTGATGAACCGTGCAGATGGATACGGCGCCCGGCACGACTCCCAAATGTTAATTCACAACTTTAGTCCCTCTCCCTCAAGTGCACATCTCTCTCTCTCTCTCTCTCTGGCTCCCTCCCTCCATCTTGCTCGCTTGCTAACTCTGTCTCCTGAACACAAGAACCAGCCACAGCAGCCGTTAAAGAGGAGGAAAGCAGGAGGAAGAGTAGGAGGAGGAGGTGGAAGAGGTGGGAGGAGGACTGGGGGGGGGGGTGTTCAGCGGCATATGGTGCTACGTGGCAATAAACAAGTTTTATGAAAAGGCTTTGGACGTTTATTTAATCAGATAGTACCTGAGGAAGGGGGTAGGGGGTGGGGTGGGGTGGGGTTGGGGAGTGAGGTGTGGGGAGAGAGACGAAACAAGACCTTGGTGGCACAGTTAGCCTACGGGGGTATGGGGGTAATCCGATCATCGAGGATGCAATGGTGTTGAGCTTCACCAGCCCACCGGAAAGGAGAGCCAGAGATGACCAGGCTACAGTATGCAACTGGTGAATCTCAATCATCATTCAGACACGCAAGCAGTCTTGAATTTGCCATTAAAACTAAGAGCAAAATGTAAAAAAAAAAAAAAGAAAAATGGCAAAAGACTATGGCATTTTTGTATGGTAAGCACGATGGCAATTTAACATGACAATATGCACCCTGCATTACATTACATTAACATTCGGAGTTAGCGGGGAGGCTTGAGAGTATTGAAGAGAAACTGTAACTATTCTGTTTCATTATTTTTTTCAGTTGGGTATATTTTGAATCAAATCATCTATCTTTTAATGTCTCCATTACTGCATTAAATGACATATTACATTAATGTGGCTTTATACAAAATACATGATTTTTATCCAAAAGTCCAACTTCATGAAATATTCAACAAAGAGCATGAAGAATATCAAAATGAATTGTTAATTTACATATAGTATTTTCAGTGGGGTGAGGGGTAAATTGCAAACCTTTACAATGTAATAATTTATCATTATATTTCAGCTACAAGATTTGATAAGGATTTAGTAGCTTTCATGGACCTTTATTATGGTATCCTCTGCAATTGCGTTTTTGCATGTTTTTGCAACTTTTACATAAAATATTCTGTGGTGACACTGACAGTGTAAAAAAGGGACATAAATTGGCTTTGGTCTAGCACTACAACTATATAAAGAGGAATGGAGGAAAATAGTCTGAACAACAGAAAGAAGCTCTTATTGCATTACAGAGAATTCCTAAGGCTAGTATAAATGACTGCTCACTCTGGGCAGCAGAGCTAGAAAGAGACTGAACGAGAAAGAGAGAGAGAGAGAGAGAGAGAGAGTGAGAGAGTTACAGTCACACATGCACATACAATGTTACACTCATTCTCCCTTATCTAACCACTCATACACATGCTTAGTTGCATAAATACATCGTCTCTCTCCCTCCCTCTCTCTTACACACACACACACACACACACACAGAGACTCGGGTCAGGGGGACAGCGGTAGCTCAGAGCCAGCTGCGACCTGCCTGCCCAGGTGCTCAGGAAAACCGCTGTTAACAGCCACGATTGATGATCTAATCAAACTGTCACCACGGCGATCCGCTGCAGGGAGAGATGCAGGGATGGGGGTTTGAAGGGCGGGTGTGGTGGTGGTTGGTGGTCTGTGGCAGTTTTGGTCGTAGAAGCTGGGAGGGGGGGATGTGTGAGGGGGGGTGTTTTGGGGTAGCTGGAATATCCAAGAGGCCTGCACTTGCTTACCGTGAGCTTGAAATTGAGAGTGACGTTCTCAATGGTGAAAGGGATTTTATATTTTTTTCCCTCCCCCTCTCGGCATAGGGGTAGGAAACAACTCTCCCAGCCTTCCGGAGGATGTCACATAATCAAGGGGAGCTTTGCTTTGCAGTTTGAGGTGCAGTTCCAACACCCCACCACCACCCCACAAACCTCCACCCTCCTGCCCTGGATCTGCTTATTGGGCTCTGTAAATATAATGTGTGCAGTTGAGGGAAACGTGGGCGAACGATCAGACACTAGTGCGAACGAGTTAGCGTGGCAATGTTGATGATGACAATGACGTGCCAATTACTAGACTTCATTCCCTGGCAAAAGTGCTGTGTAAGCCAGCCACACACACACACACACACACACACACACACACACACACACATAAACATGTCTATCAATGCACAACCATAATTGCATTCTCAGACAGTGACACAAACACACAGAACAATATTAGGACAAAAGAAAAAGAAATAGAGATGCAGAAACTGGCTATATTAAAAAAAAGTTTTCATGCATCATGACTCATTTTTCTCACTTTCGTGTTCTGTGAGTCTTGACTAAAACATGTGTAGTGAGAGAAACAGTAACTACAATATCAAACAGTATAAAAACAGATGAATTTAAAGAGTAAAAAATATATAATATCCATATACACAGACAAACATTGGTGGTTGCATTTGTGCCATGTTTCTGCTAATAATTCTCAGTGACAAACATTCACGACTAGCAAGCCCACCATATTTCCACTGTTAATTTAATCACCTCAGGTAATTCATTGATTAATTATTCCATTAGTGATGCCTGGCAACATCCATTCCGTTGGTGGCAACCTGACGTTTCAATAACTAAGCACATCATCCACCATGCTTTTTGAAAAATGAAGAAATCACTTGTGAAAAATTACAGCCCATTAAAGAAAAGCAAATCCAAAAAATCAACCCATCTCCACATGTTTATTTGCGAGTACATAAATAGGCATTTTGAAATGAGCTTTCTCAGAAGGTTGACCGAGCGAGAGCACAAGTTACTGATGGCAAGTTTACAGAAAAAGAAAAAAAACTTAACTGATTAAAATTGTAAGCCTGCAACAAGTCATATAGCTTTTAATTCAGAGAACAGTGGTACAAATTCAAGATCGCAGAATAACAAGATTGCAAATTTACAAGATTTGATTCAACAATAATGACAAAAGTCTCTGCTAAGTAAAATGAAGCAAATGCTATGGCTACATGAAATATTACTGTACAAATCAGTTTGAACAATGCTTGTGTGTCGAGGAGCATGACACGGCACTGCAACTATGTGCATCTACGATCTTGGTGATATTTCTGAATGGATAGGCCACCTACACACATATTGCAGTTTTAATGCAGGCAATGGACAAAGAAAAGCTACATCGTCATAAATACAGAATTGCTTATATGTGTTATACTGTTGTTGTCATTTTTTGAATTAATATTTTATATTTTTATGATGCTCCCTTACACTGACACCCCCCCCCCCCACACACACACACACACACACAGCCTCCCTAATATGTAGTGTGTAAAAAAAAGCTTACCCAGCAATTGCAGGGACCAGCCCATAAAAACTTAATGCACCTAATTTCCCAGCAATCAAACTTTAATAGACTGCGATGATTTTTAAACCAACAAATTTTAATTATCATTTAATTTTAACGGCAATATTAACACCATCCCTCACGCCCGAAAACGCTCGTCATCGGTGAAACATCTAGGACGATTAGCACAACAGATGCCTGAGACGGGGCTTAACTAAATAAACATGACTTGACAAAACCGGGGCTGAGGCTCTCTCCTGGTTCCTTGATGTTCTACTGAGCATAGAACAGCAGTCTGACGGCTCGAGTCCACTGAACACTGACCGGGTTTACAAAGAGTTCAGTGTGAAGAAGTGGCACAAGCACAGATGCTAGAGTGAAACCAAACGGGGTCCACAGTTAGCTTTGGGCAGAGCGGGCTCAGTGCCTTACAGTGACCTCGATTGATCCCTTTTAAATTTATGTCAGTTTCCCCCCACACCTCGACTATGCCCGAAACGCATTTAAAGTTTAACACTACCTTGCAAAAGTGTACTACAGCACACTAAAGTGTGCTAACAGAAGCTCAAAGGGACGGGGAGGGGAGTGTTAATGCTCCAAAAGGAAAAAAGGGATGTAGAGAAACGGAGAGAGAGAGAGGGAAGGAGACAGAGAAAAGGAACGAGAGAGGGAGGAAGAGCAAAACTGGAAGAGAGAAAAGGAGGGGTGGAGGAGGGGAGGAGGAGGAAGAGAGGAGAAGAACAAAGGAAGCTGGATACTTTATCAATAATTAAGGGCATGGATTTATTCCAATGACTTCAGGGCTAATCTCCAGTCTTCAGCAGTTATCCTGATCCTCTCCTCTTCTATCTTTTCCTCTCCTTTTCTTTGCCAATCTCTCTCTCTCTTGCCTCACACACACACACACACACACACACACATATATACACACCTCTGTGGTCCATATTGTTCCCCTGCTGCTGCCAGGTTGGACACTTCCGCCCCCACTCAACCCGTGCAGCCGGCTCAACACACCGCACACAGCGGCCGGCCAATATGGCCACGCCGCACGGCATGCTGGGAAGGGGCTGGCTGTTGCCAGGCCAGATATGCACCTCACCAGTGCCTGGCACCCGCACGCACTACCTGCGCTGCGCCACAGTGGCTTGTGAATGTGTCAACACACACACACACACACACACTCACAGGCGCATGCATGTACGTTACCACATACACGTGTGCACACACACGTGAGAAACCATACACAGACCAACCAAATTAAAACTTGTCCCTCATGCTTTCTTTTAGTCTTCATTTCTCTGTATCAGCTGTTTTCCTTCTCTCTCTCTCTGTCTCTCTCTCTCTCTCTTTCAGACATAGCCACAGTAAATTGCAGCCCCTTTTGTGGAGCTCACAGTGTGTCTGCTACCTGCCGCGGTATCTCCCAAAAGCCAGATACCCTCAGAGTTGAGTGGCAGGCCCAGTAAACCCATGCACACTGCTACATCTTCCAGAAAATTCCAGGGGAAAAGTTGTCGGCATTGTGGCTTCGCCATCGATAATCATCATGTTTCCCTGAATGCGAACAAGCACTGGAGACAGATTTCCCCCAAGATAAAGGCTGTCAGCTGCCTACGTCAGAAAACTGAGGCAATCGTCCATTTTGGAGCACGGTCTTATCATCCCCGGCAAACATGACTATTTTTGGCCCACTTTTCGCCAGTGTTCTTAGCTAAATAAACACAAAGGAGCGTCAAAAAGACGTCGATAAT